>JABJWA020000010.1:35878-142878 GCA_020352615.2 Yoshiicerus persimilis
CCAAGCACTTCCCTCATTATTGCTGATACCTGAGAAACAATCTCTGCATAACTATAAGGTGACGGTACACTTATTAATACTGAGAAATTTTGAATTTTGGCTATGCAACAAAAAATTACTAAAATTTCAAATAATTTAAAAACGAACCTCGTTTTTTCCCGCTTTCAGGATGTAAATAATGCTTCCAATCTGTACGCCCATTTAAGGCATTGATGGCAAAAGCCTCTTTCACTAACTTAAAGTCGTTGATGACTATTACCCTTCAAAGCAGATGGTTATTTAAATAATATTCAAAAAATGATAAACAATGCAATTAATTTAAAAAATAGCTTTGATAAATACCGTCGTGTCCCATTGTAATATCCAATTCAGTCTCCATAAGTGTCTTTCCATTTCAATACAGTTTTGTATGGTTCTGCTCCGAGCTGAAGTAAATTTCCCAGCAACGGCCAATTATATGGCCCTGGTTTAAAAATATTAATCTTGTAAACAATTTTTAATTAACGATAACCCAAATTGTAGAATTTTAACCTGGTGGAAAATTTCTTGGTTTTCTGTTGAAATGTCCCAACAGTATCCCCAAAAGCACAATAAATAGTATAAATTCAGGAACCATAATGCTTTTTGAGACTACAGATTCCAATATTTTAAACAGCAACTAAACTTAAACTTAACTTCTTTATTGAATGGCTTTTACTCATAAGCAAAAGCATCGCCGAATGGAATGGTAATGAAAATGCTTTATTACATTTACAGTGATTCAAAGCATTGGTTGTGATTGCTTGTTGCTGTGCCGAGATAAAAAAGGATAAGCACAAAAACTTGACGACCTTCTGTTTTACGGAGTATGAGTAGTTCTTATTTATCGCCGTTCATTCAAAGCATTCACAAGGCACATTTTTTGTACATGCCTGTCAGTTTAGTCCGTCGCTACAAAATCAGTGTTTTGCGTTTACAATGTCAATAATTGTAAGCAGAAGTGAATTCAGTCAAGATAATTTTATAACTGTGTGTATTCTTCGTTTACGGAACATTGATAATTACATTACATATTGCACTTTAATATACATCGTTCCGTTGTGTATAGTAAAGTGCAATTTGTGGAGATCTCATATGTGTATTTTATAAGCACGATAAATAGAGAAGAAGCAAACCTATTTCAATGCAATGAATTGCAAATTGCAATGTGCATATATAGTTTATTCTCTACTCTCCACGGCCACCGGTCATTTATACTCAAGGCCAACGCGTCCGAAGTCCAACAACAAATCCACTCGGCTGAGCTTCTTACCTGTGTGTCAGCAAATGTAATGTATGTGATACAGGCTCTATATTTTTAGGAACCTGTTTCAAATATATACACGGTAGAGATAATTATCGTGCTGTTTATTTTAACATTAGTCGGGTAACTTTAATTAGGTTTCGGAGAACTTTGAAATTTAAGGAATGAGGATAACTTCGATGCTAATGTTCTTTAAGCCTTTAGCTCCTTTAACATTTTAACTTTTAGGACTTTTGGAATGCTCTTTGAGTATTTATCAACTCCTTTAGCATTTAACTATAAATATCACAAAAAGATGATACATGAGTCTTTTATCCAATAACACTTGGATACTTTACTACATGTCTTTTAGAATAGTTTAAATTGCACTTAAACTCTTTGATAAGTTTCTAATAAACTTTTCGCCCTTTACTTTAGTGACGCACCACTAAAGTCTTTGGCATGACAATTTACATTGCCACCTTAGTTAATGGAGTTAAACACTTTTCTGAAAATGCACTTTGAAAACATAATATTTAATTAGTTAGCCTTTTGAAAATAAATAATATTTTATGTTTATATAGACCTTGTATAATGTTGAAGTCAGGAAGGAGATTTTATTTACTTTACTTCTGTTGATCCATGTAGAAATCGTACAGAGTTTTACGTATTTATGGATACAAAGTAAAACATTTAAAATAAAACTGGAGAGAACTTTTAAAGTGAAGTTTCAAGTTTGAAGAGAGAATTCAGAGTGAATCTTAAAAAGTCAAACTAAATCTTTCTGAGATTTTCAGTTTGTTGGGAGGTGACTGGAATGCAGCGTCGGGTCTCCTTATGTCCTTGAATTGCTTAGATACAGTAGTGTCTAAATAAAGCAAGGCGGATGTACAAGATGTGATTTTCTTGTTGCATAAGGGTCTGCTAAGGGTACAGTTTTTTAGTATTGCCAGTATTGCTCTCTGCTCTTCGCTCTTTCGCTTGTGGGCGGAAGATTAAACAGTAGAGTTCACTTTTGGCTTTACTTTGCTTTTTAGGGGAAGACGCATAGCTTTCCGGTCAACTTCCCTTAAGTCCTCAGTTTGGACTTTACTTGTCTTATATTATGTAATACTAATAAAACTTAGCCTAAAAGCTAATACACATGTAACATATCTCTAACCCAACAAGTCTTGATCTCCTGATCAATTCTTTTACAATAAAATCCTAAATTTTCTTAAATTCTATAAAGATATTTTTTTGTAATATTTTGTATTTTGTCTTGAAAGATAGTATGTAGAAGTAGTTTATATTATTATTATTCTACGATTATTTATATCTATTGTTAACATTTATTTTAATTAATACAATTAATTTGAAATAGGAAAAATGAAAAATGAAATATATTATTTGCACTGTTTCACAAACGTTGTAATTCAAATAGTTGTTGTTTCGGATATATTGAAACATTGTTGACGTGTGTTGTAATTTCAGTAAGAGGTATGTCTTCTTTCTGTGGTGGTAGTGGTCTTGAAGTTGGTTGAAGAATAAATGGACGAGTATCAGAAATGCTTTCTATATCATGTTGTTTTTTAAGTTCCATATAAGTGTGGTCATCTGGATTTTGGAAATATCGTGAAAGTAGTGGAATTCGAGTAAGAAATTTTAAATGTTTGCCAAAATAGTATCGATGATTATGACATAGTAATACTAATATGTAAGCGATTCCAATCATTACGACAGTTAAGATAATTTTGGTTGTTGTATCTCGGATTGGGTTAAGAGTCATATCAGCTAATAGATTTCTGATTCGTAGTTGTTCTTTTGTTAAATCGTTTCCTTTTTGTTGGTCTTCTATGATTCTGTCAATACGGCTTTGGTGTCGCATTTGTTTCAAAACGCCTAAGAGAGTTTCTTGTTGGCTTATTTCTTCCATTGAATATACGCCTGGTGCAGGTAAGGATAATGAAGGTAGGTTTGATAATTTTACACCTTCACTTGGTGATGGGAGTACTGGAAGTTCGGTTAATAATGATCGGTTGGCCAAATGGATGATATGTGTACCATCATCAAACATGAATAATGGTGAAGGACATGGCACTTCAGTTGGGTTATCTACAATTTCATGGCTAAGACCTGAAATCCAGCCAGTTTTCATATCATGTTGATAGACGAATTGGACGGGCCATTCTAATGTACAGTTAGTTTGAGGTAATAACATATATTCGAAGATTTCGGCGCACTTAAAAACATTTAACGCGTCGCCATTTAAAACAGCTGTATAACGACGATCACGCATAAGTGCTCTAACCATTAAACTTGGTTGACCACCTTCAGCTAGGGCGCGAACAAGTTCTAGTTCTAGTTGGTGAGATCGGCAAACTTCTCGATGTATTGTCTGTATGCCAAATGTTAAATTTGACGCTAATTGTTCATATAAAAACGCAAATTCTGCATTTATTTGGGAGTCGGGTTTAATTGCTGGAGGTCGAATTGCTCTTGTTTTACGAACAGGGGGGGTAATTATGTTTTCTAGTTCCGCTGTAGTTATCGTATGATCTTGTAGTGTATTGTAAATGTCTTGTGTGTATAACACACCTTGGTGACTGTGACCAATTTGAACTTTACAAAAAGTTTCAGTTGATAAACCACTTACAGCTAGATTTAGTTCGGGACAAGACATTCTATCACCGGTAAGTAAACATTTGGTCGATTGGCCTTTCTTCAGACAACATACTTCTGCATCTGAAGGAGTCCAGATCAATGATCCTTTGTCGGTGGGGCAATAGCCTCTTGAAGCTTTGCAGTTTTCTGTAACTTTTGATGTTGTGATGATTGTATTGTCTACATTGTTTACGGAAATCTGTAGGTTGGCTATATAATAATTGGTAACAGTTTTTTCCATGTTTCGTACATAACTATAATCAAGATCATTTTTGAGTTTTGTACCATGGAAGCCTTCCATTAAGCGAACTAAGGTATCACCGTCAGGGCTTTGCATAGTTTTAAGCATTTTTCTACACTGATTTTCTGTAACTTCGAGACGAGTTTCTTTTTCACTATCCGACCATGAATTAAAGAAAAACCAAGATTTTCGCACATAATGTTCAATCTTATAGCATTCGTATGCATTCATAGTTAGATGGGTAATGGCTTGCCACCAAAAGGTTATATCAACTACAGTTGATGGTGCTTGTATTGGGATGAGTGGACAATCAATGGGTGGTGGAATTTTCCAAACGACGCCTGATGTCCATCCTCGACAATAGTATAGGGGAACAGTCTTTTTGTCGAGAGTGTTAAACAAGTCGTGGATTGATGGATGAATTCCAAAGTCGATATTGGATAATGGGATTTGAGAGTGCACTTGGGTAATTATACATAACAGTATTATGTACCACATTGTGTTTTAGTGTTTAGTGTTTATGTATCACTTTAATGTTTTACGTTAAGTTTTTTAATATATTTAGTAATTTCCTTTGTGATTAAAAAGGTAAGAGGAGTGCCAAATTGGTCGACGGCGTATTCTTCGAGGACGACGAGGTGTTGAATTAGGTTGTTGTTGAATGGGAGGGTTTTCGTCTTCAGAATCACTTTGATCCGATATTATCTCAATTTCTTGAAAGTCTTTCGAAATGTCGTTGAATGTTGCTTTGAGTGCTGTCAAATTGATTTTGACCTGTTTCGACAAATCACAGAAAAATTGCAGAAATGAGGGATACATCAGTGATTTAACATATTTTAAACATAAATATTTTACAAAAAATTGAATTATATTAGGACCTATTATTAATAAGTTTTTATGCTTATGTTGTTGCATCCATTTTTCTATTGCTTCATTATTAAATGGATATTGCAATTCTACATAATTGATTTTAAGTGGGTTAGAAATAGTTTTCAATTCTGATAATTTTTGATCATAATAAAATTTATCTACATCTGTAATCTGTGTAGTTTTTAACAATAATATTTCATGTACATTATTTTCCTTTAGGAATGTGTTTACTACTTGGGGGTCATAAGTATTATTTACATGTGCAAATGGGTATGGTACAAAGGTGTTGTAATGTAATTGTAATTGAGATATTTTAGGTATTTTTAATTCTCTTAAGAAATTAAATAATCTTTGAGGATTTTTCATTTCATCTTGATAATCCTCTAACGTTTGAAAAATTTCATATTCCTCATCTTCAGAAATATGGAACTTTTCTATTAATCGCATTCTATTGACATGTGTTTTAAGAATGCGTTGAGTTTCTAAATCTTTTACTTGATATGTTAAGTCATTAAATTTTTTAAGGACTTCATATTCACCTAAATATAAGTCAACGAGTTTGTGAGATAAACCTTTCTTTATCTTCTTGGGGTATCTGATTTTTATTTTCGAACCAATTGCAAATTCTATGGGTTTTCGATATTTATCCTCACGAGTTTTATACCTTATTTGTTCTTTTTCTAAAGTTGTTTTAACTAATGCTCGAAGAGCTTCAATATCTTGTAATTTGGAATTGGTTAAAGAAAAATCAGAGGTATCGAATTGGTAAGGAAAAGTGGGTTCTCTATTGTAGAGTAATGAAAATGGTGAAAATCTAGTTGATTCTTGCCTAGTTGTATTATAGGCAAATATTAATTGATTTAAATTAGAATCCCAATTGTTATGCGTTTCATTAACATAGTGAGAAATCATCTTAGAAATGGTTTGATTCAGTCTTTCTGATAAACCGTTTCCTTGAGAATTGTAAGGAGTTATAAATTTTTGTTGCACGCCATATAATTCAGTATGCGTTTTTAAAATATTGTTGACATAGCTTTTGCCATTGTCTGATAAAAGATATTTGGGACATCCATGCTTACAGAATATTTGTTCCTCTAAAAATTTTGCAGCTGTAACTGCAGTTTGGTCTGGGATAGCCCTAATTTCCGCAAATTTTGTAAAATGACAAATAGCATTAATGACATATTTATTGTTTGAAGTTGATTCAGGAAAAGGACCTAAGATATCTGTTGATACCATTTCGAAAGGTAAAGTGGGTATTGGTAAAGGTTGAAGTAAACCTTGTATTTTCCCATATTTTCTTTTATGAGAAATACATGATTCACAATTTTTGATATAATTATAAAGATCGGATTTCATAGTTTTCCAATAAAATCTTAAAGATAATTTTGTATAACATTTGGTAAAACCTAGATGTGCAGATAACGGTATGGTATGTATATCTCGTAAGATATCTGGACGTAAAATTTTCGGTACATAAGGACGCATATATCCTTTGGATTTATTATACAAAATATAATTTGTATAATATATTTAGTATTTTCTGATATAGTTAATTTCAAAGTCTGACATTCTGAATCCAAATTTTGCATTTCAGCTAAATCTGAATTAGATATGTTCAAGACTTCTGTCATAATTGTAGCAATTGTATTAATAAATAAAGGTAATAAATTGTTTTCGGGTAATCGAGATAAGGAATCAGCGACATGATGCTGTGATCCTTTATTGTATTTTAATTCAAAATCATGTTCTTGTAATAATAATGCCCAGTTAGTGAGTCGACTGGATATTTTAGTCGTGTTTGAAGCAAATCTGAGTCCTACTATGGGTTTGTGATCTGTATAAATTGTGAATTTTCTTCCATAAATGTATGAATGAAAAACTCTAAGTGCATAATAAATAGCTAAGAATTCTCTTTCTATGGTAGAATAATTTTGTTCTGTTTTTGAAAGTGTTTTACTATAATACGAAATTGGGTGTTCTCTATTTTCTTGGTCAGGTTGCATTAAAGCAGCTCCGATGCCATAACTAGATGCATCAGTAAAAATATGAAGGGGTTTGTTGGGATCATAAAATGTTAATACAGGAGGGTTAATTAATAAATTTCTAAATAATTCGAAAGCTTCAATTTGTTCTTTTTCCCATAAAAATTTTGTGTCTTTTCTAAGTAATTTTGATAACGGTTGTGCTAAAGTAGCATAGCCTTTTATGTATCGTCTAAAATAACCAATGAAACCTAAGAATGATTGCAATTCTTTTATATTTTTTGGGTAAGGCATTGTTTTGATGGAATGAGTTTTTGCTGGATCTGCATAAATTCCTTCGGGAGTAATGATATGTCCTAAAATTTTGATTTCCTTACTAATAAAATTGCTTTTAGGTATAGAAATTTTTACACCATGTTTACGAAATCTTTGTAATACTAATTCAAGATTTGATGCATGGTCTTCAATTGAATTGTCTGCTAAAATTATATCGTCGATAAAAGCTAACACATTTTTCCATAATAAACCGCATAGTATGATTGAGATTGCTCTTTGATAAGCAGAACTTCCGTTACAGACACCATATGGGAGTCGTAACCATTCGTACAAACCTAATTGGGTTATAAAAGCAGTTAAGGGTATACTATCTTCTTCTAGAGATAATCCCCAGAATCCTTTCGCTGTATCCATTATTGAAATGTATTTGGATCTTCTACCTATCCAATCTAATACTGTAGAACAATTAGGTAATGGAAAAGCATCTTTGAATGTTTTTAAATTCAAAGGACGGTAATCAATTGCAAAACGCGGAGTGACTTTGCCTTCGCATTTATGACCTTTGGCGACTATGACGACGCCCATTCCCCAAGGGGAATGACTTGGTCTAATTATATTTTTATTTAATAAATCTTCTATTGTTTCACGTTCAAACTGTTCTAGATGCGCTGGTTTCCTATACGGAGATTTTTTTATTGGTCGTGCGTCATCTAATAATATTATGCGATGCTTGTAACAAGTAATGTTACCTATTTCACCTGGTTTGGCGAATACATCGGGATATTTTGTTAATACTGACTTTAGAGTTTCTTTCTCGCTTTCTGAAGCATGAGAAGAAATTCGGGAAAATATTTTATTTAAATGCTCTTGATCAGAACATTCTTCTATAACTTTTGTAATAGGTAATTGTTCATGCGTGATTTCCTCAATAGGTAAATCATCAAAAGTAGACATTTCGGCTACTAAAAATCCTTGATCCAATTCTATTGGAGAATCGGTAATATTATAAACTGGTAAAAATATGTTATTACGATATTGTTTTCGTAATAATATATCTGGCATATATAATTGCTTCTGAGCTAATTGTAGACTCATGGAAAATGTATTTAAAGTTGTGAAATTATTTCCTCCTATAACAGGAATTCGTCTACAAGTATGAGGTTTTATTATAGCTTTCCTCTTTAAATAAAATGAATGTTTTTTCTGTTGGGTTTCTGTATTAGTATCTGTATTCTCAATTACATTCTCATTTGCAGGTATTTGTTGGGGTTTTTCATTTGCAGGTGTTTGTTGGGGTATGATCCTATTTGTATTTACATTAGTATTTACATAAGTTCTTGATTTGGAACTGATATTCGGTTATACGTTTGTATTTACATTTGATTTTACATAGGGTTTTTGATTTTTATTATTGGTCCTTATAGGTTGAGTTATAGTTTCTTTATGTTTCTTCTTTGCAACCCAAACAGAAGTTCTGTTTGAATAAATATTACTAACTTGAGTATGTTCAGAATTTAAATTCCATAATAATTGTATTGGTTGCATAGGAACATGAAAGTTATTGATCTTTACTAATTCTGGACCAAATAATAATTCGCATTTATGTGGTTTGAAGAAATCATTCCCTAGTAATAAGTCATATTTGAAATTGTTTACAACTAGAGCTCTCATCTTAATAACTTGAGAAATATTTGTAAATGATAGATTTAAACTACTCCATCCTTGAATGGTTATTTTATTATTTGTAATACCTCTAATAGTTAGATCTCGACTAAGTGGTTTTGGGGCTGTTTTTAATAGTGATGAATTTACAATGGATATACTGGAACCACAGTCTATTAAAATTACTACGGGTTTATCATTGATAAATCCGTTTATTCTCGCTAAGCCGGTATCAAATGATCGATTACAAACATTTAAAATATATGGATGTAATCTTCTAAATTGATAAGGTTTTAATCCTAATCTTGGGTTGTTGGCGGAGTGTTTTGGGTATTTTGGGTACTCCGCCCATCGGCGTTTTTTTGATTACGCTGATTACAAGCGGGTGCCCAATGACCTGGCCTATTGCAAATATGGCAATTACCACGTCTATTACTAGATTGACGCTGTTGTTGCGGTTGCCTGTTTCTATAGTGACATTGGCTGGTTGTATGGTTTGTGCGCTGGCAAATATTACAACGCATATTCCTATATTGCTGTCTACCTGATTGTGTGTAATTTTGTTGGTTTCTTTTGAGAGTATTACAGGTAGGCGCAGTATGATTATATAATCCACATAATTGACATTGAACTGTGTTGCGTTTGTAATTGTTCCTGTATTGTGTGTTATTGTTTTGGGAGTTGGAATTCCCAGAGGAAGAATTAGGTTTTTCTTGGAAAACATTATTTATTTTCCCTGCTAAATCAGTTAACGTAGTTGACTGATTGGTAAGGATTTCAATCTGTTTGTCCAATTTATTGGCAACAATATTATCTTCAATTACTATGTTATTGATGTCCTCATTCAAATGTACTAAGCGCAATGTTTCTTCTGCTTTACGCATGCAAGTCAGAAACCGTTCAACCGTGTCTGGTTGCATTGGATTTACCAATTGCATATAGGACGGTTTCAAGCCTTTTGTTAAACGCCTAACTTTTGTTTCTTCTGACATATTAGGATCATAGTCTTTAATAAGATCTAGCATATCATACACATATGCTTCAGGAGTATCTACTATTGTTTGCTTCCTGTTAAATAATTTCTCTTCTGCTTCATCTTTTGATGAAACATTTTTAAATGCTAATTGTAATGCAGTTGTTAATTCTGCCCAAGTAAGAGTAGCTACAGGGACGGGTACAGCTCCTGGTGCTAAAGCAAGATTGGCTGCTGCTGCTACAGCTACAGCATTAGCTAACCAAGTTGAATGCCAATTAATATACCACTTCTGAGCACTGCCTGTCAGATAGTTTGGTAGTTGAAGGGTTTTTATTTCATCTGTCCAGCTATTAGATGTAGCTGCTATCTCAAATTGCTGCAGATACTTATAAGCATCATCTTCCTTTCTGCCACTAAACTTGGTAGGGACTGCCGCTACTTTAACAGGTTTTGCTGCCATTTTGAAATGTTTTGTTTAATTACTAGTAAAATATGTAAATAAATGGGATAGAAATATTTTGAATTTAATCAAAAGTAGAATATTTGTTAGCCAACTTATTGCATTGTCTAAAATGATGAGTTTTTCCACAAATATAACATGATAATTTTCTAGCCTTCTTGATTTCCTGAATTGGTTTAATTTTGTTTGCAATTGTAGGTTTTGGTTCTACTATAGTTATACTAATTGTAGATCCAGGTTTGGGATCATTTATAGTTATTTGAATACTATTAGGCATTGTTAAGCTTTATATTTTAACTATATTTTGAAATAATTAATTAATTAGTAGACTTATTTGAAGCTTTAATATTTGATTTATCAATATTTAAACTATATACTTTTATAGTTATGGGATCTAACACTAATGAGCCTTTAATTCCGCTAGGTGTCGCAAAGTTGATTTTAGATTTTTGAGGTGTAGCAATATCTAAAGTAGTTATTGAATTATTGTGTTTAGATGGATATATAGCATCTGACTTGTGTGACATATATGGCACAGGTAATGTATTGTAAAATGGTATAGCTAAGTCTACAGTAATATATTTATATTTGGGAATAATCATAATAATTAATTGGTTTAAAATTTTTAGAAAATAATTCAATCATTTTAAAATTCTTTAGGAAATTGGACAGAGCCTCCGGCGGGCATTTAGGTTTTCTAAATTTTGTTTTTAATTAGTACTAAAGTTTGTATGTATATATGGGGTCATTTGAAATTTTTGTTACTAATTTTCTAAGTGTTTGGTATTTTTGAAAAATTTGAGCAGCATTTTGGGGGCCCTGGCTCGAAAGCCAGTAATATAAAATTTTGTAGTAAATATTTGTCTAAGTTATTAGCCTATAAGGAATTTTTGAGCATAGGTTTGGGGTGACCCGGCACGAATGCCAGTATTTCAAAATTTTGGGAAAATTTGGCTAAACAAAGTTTTATGAGACATTTGGTCTGTATTTTTGGTTCGGATTCTCAAAATGAACGGATTAACTATCGACCGCTCATACCTCACGGAGCCACCATATAATATTTGATACAGGCTCTATATTTTTAGGAACCTGTTTCAAATATATACACGGTAGAGATAATTATCGTGCTGTTTATTTTAACATTAGTCGGGTAACTTTAATTAGGTTTCGGAGAACTTTGAAATTTAAGGAATGAGGATAACTTCGATGCTAATGTTCTTTAAGCCTTTAGCTCCTTTAACATTTTAACTTTTAGGACTTTTGGAATGCTCTTTGAGTATTTATCAACTCCTTTAGCATTTAACTATAAATATCACAAAAAGATGATACATGAGTCTTTTATCCAATAACACTTGGATACTTTACTACATGTCTTTTAGAATAGTTTAAATTGCACTTAAACTCTTTGATAAGTTTCTAATAAACTTTTCGCCCTTTACTTTAGTATTACACCACTAAAGCCTTTGGCATGACAATTTACATTGCCACCTTAATTAAAATATAACTGAACACTTTTCTGAAAAAGGCACTTTGAAAACATAGTATTTAATTAGTTAGCCTTTTGAAAATAAATAATATTTTATGTTTTGTGAACCTTGTATAATGTCAGGAAGGAGATTTTATTTACTTTACTTCTGTTGATCCATGTAGAAATCGTACAGAGTTTTACGTATTTATGGATACAAAGTAAAACATTTAAAATAAAACTGGAGAGAACTTTTAAAGTGAAGTTTCAAGTTTGAAGAGAGAATTCAGAGTGAATCTTAAAAAGTCAAACTAAATCTTTCTGAGATTTTCAGTTTGTTGGGAGGTGACTGGAATGCAGCGTCGGGTCTCCTTATGTCCTTGAATTGCTTAGATACAGTAGTGTCTAAATAAAGCAAGGCGGATGTACAAGATGTGATTTTCTTGTTGCATAAGGGTCTGCTAAGGGTACAGTTTTTTAGTATTGCCAGTATTGCTCTCTGCTCTTCGCTCTTTCGCTTGTGGGCGGAAGATTAAACAGTAGAGTTCACTTTTGGCTTTACTTTGCTTTTTAGGGGAAGACGCATAGCTTTCCGGTCAACTTCCCTTAAGTCCTCAGTTTGGACTTTACTTGTCTTATATTATGTAATACTAATAAAACTTAGCCTAAAAGCTAATACACATGTAACAGTATGTTCAATTCCACTAAGCATTTTTTATGGATGTATGTGTCCGCTTTAGGTTTTAAATAATTCCTCCTAAGTTGATTTATGCACTTTGGTTTCATCATTTTGAAAGTGATTCTTACAATGATAGCAATACTTTATTTCCAATTTATATTTTATAGTATTTTACATTATTATTTATATAACGTGATAATATTACATTAGATTACAAAAGAAATCGGTAAGTTAGGGTTTGTAAATAGATTTTTCCTTGGAAATTTTATTTCAGTAATTAAATTTACTGTCTCATAATAATTTGGAATATTGACGTTTGAATTGAAATTGACGATTGAATTTTGTGGAATATATGCTTGGTACGAATATTAAAATGTATGGAAAATAAAGATAAAAAGTTGACTCATTTCGGTTTGAAATACTTTGTTTTTGTGCTGGAAAGACACATGTATTGAAATCCTGACATAGGATTTAATTAACCCGACCCATGCATAGCCCAGCTAACACTAAAGCTATTCAACAAACCGAAATACACAGTATTTAAATTAAAATATTTTTTATTCTGTTTGTTATTCTGTTTTATGAATTATTTCTCCTGCATTCATTTAAAATCTTGAAAGCAATGAAATATAGGAAATATACTTGATCCCAGTGCGCTGATTATTCTATGCGTCATGTCATGTGTGGCTTTAGTTGAATGAACTATAACATGTTTAGTTCAACAAAAGTTCTTCTACTTGACTTATGATAAGCTTATGCTCTTTCCACGTAATAATTACATATCATGCATAATAAATTTTCCTAGATATTTGGCAGCTATTCTTTAAAGTAGTAATGCTAATTTTTTGGGATGAATAAAATACTTACGTCATGATGCCATCTGGTTCCATAATTTATATGCCTTTGCGTAATCAATAGGGGTATTTCACAATTTATATTTGAGTTCCTAACTTTTTGGTAGTTTCCATAATTTACTTATTCGCCTATTTCAATTTTAAATGCTTTCTAAAGTAATTTGTTTCTAAAAAGCAAGTGGGGATTCTAAATATTACCTTTGTTCTTAGAAACTTGTAAACCTCAATAATTTATTTCTTACCATCATAAAAGTTTCGGAGAAGTTAGATAAAATTAGCAAAAAATTAGGAATAATTTCTTCGTAATTTATGTATGCCTCCTAAAAAGTAAGGCCCGTCAGCATTAAAAAATTTTCTGTGTAGCATGAAAGCAACATATCGACTCATTTGCTTTTTAAATTTCAATGAATATTAATCACGAGCCCTGACGTATGAAATCGATATTTATACGCAAAATTAATTCAAAAACATCACATCAGGAAAAATTTTGGGTATAAATGCGAGTTTATTTTGTAGTACAGTCATATTACTTTTTCAATCCCGTGGAATTTTTATTAAAAGTTTCAAGAGATTAACTACTAAACAATGAATTCTTTAATACAACTTGCAGTTATAGCAGCCGTCATAGCTGTTTCTACTTCCAGCGGTAAGATAACTATCAATATTCATAATGAAGTACAATATTAAGCAGTTTTTCTAAGTTTTACTTTGTGACAGTATTACAATTATAGCTAAAACCTAATTAAATATAATCTTGGGATCAGTTCCCGGTGCAGATAGCGACGGAGGAAATGGAGTCTCCCAAACTCCTAATAATATCGGTATAAATGACATTCCCATACCTTCTGAAGAAGCTACAAATGATGTTATAACGGAAGTCGATGATGATAGGAACTTGGCAAATAGGGGTTTCTGCAATTTTACATGCAGGAGACGCTGGTAATTATAAATTTGTTAAAAATAAAGGAATATGTCTTTTACTAATACGGTTCTTTTGTGTGCTATTAGTGCAATACTGTCGTTCTGTCGCCGTGTATGTCCACAGCTCTGCTAAGTACCATGCTGATTTATTAATACCATTACAGTCCAGTCTCTCAGAATGCAATTTCCATTCGTGGAACGAAGAGTGGCCTATTTCTGTGGTTAACCATTCCAAAACATTTCTGTATGTTCTATACCCAACTATCTGTACTAATTAGAAATAAATATTAGCGCTAATAATAATTATTAATTTTTAGTTAATAATTAGTATTAATAATTGTAATAATTTATATGATAATAATTTATAGTTACTAGTAGTAATAATTACTCAATAATTACTAGCAGTGGTTTATTTACGTTTCTGTGGAGGCAATGTAGAATGCAGAGGCGTCATATTATAAATAAATAAAGATATTCATTCATTCATATTATTCAATATTCATATTCATCATCAGCACACTATGTGACCATAGTGTGCAGTTGGTTCTTTGTTAAATATTCTGGAATACACCAGTATGTGTCATACATTTCTGTATTCTGTCTATAATGCTTACATGTATTCCAAGAATTTTACAATCCAATAAACCATTGCAACCAATGCGCATAATGAAGTAGCGGAAGCGACACAGAATTAACTCTCATATTTAACAGCGGTAGCATTAAATCCACGAGAGTATCACTCATAAAAGTTTTAGAGAATTATATTATACCGTTCATAAGGTATAGAGCCAACAGACGGGCAGACGAACGACTATACTGATAGACAGACAGACAGACTGTCCAGGGTATTACCATAAAGTAGCTTCCTGCATACACAACACTTTTAGTAATACATGGAACTGTAGGCTCTATATTAATCAATTTTTTTAGTGGATGTCATTGATCGACCACGCCCATTTTCGCAGGGGACCTTCTTCGGGACCCCAAAAACACACACAAAAAGTTTTAGCGAATTATATTAAACCGTTCAGGAGTTATAGAGCCAACAGACGGACAGACGGACGGACGGACAGACGGACAGATTGTTCAGGGCATTATTATAAAGTAGCTTCCGCTAATTAATAATTTATCATGTAGTAACAGGCGTAAAACTCCGGTAAAGCAGTATCATTCGGCAGACCTTTGGTCAGGCAAAAGAAGCATATAACGCGTTTGGCATAGAATTTCTTCAATTTGATTTACACTCAGTTCAATACTATTTCCAGGTAATTATTCCATTCAATGTATAATATATTTTCTTTTATTAGACATTTAAAACCCATTCTTTAGGATGGTATAGTTAATTTACTTCGGGATACATAAAGATACGTCAACTATCTATCTTTGGTCACCCCTTGGACTTTTATAACACCAACTATTATATGTTCTCCCTACTTTTGGAATTTATCTGTACTTGAAGCTATTTAAACATAATGAGAAACTCCATATTCCAGGGTCCAATGCAATGAGAAAATTTGAAACATGTAATTGTTTTGGAGAACAATTACAAATTATATAAATCCTGGTGCAAAGCTGAGAAAACAAATTGGTACCAAAATCATTGTCATCCAAACTTCCAATTTGATGTATATAGACTTGGTAAAGAATCCATCGTAATCAGAACCTGTAAAATTTAAAAGAGACATATATATATGAATTGTCATGGCAACGCTTTCCCATCTAGTTCTGTAGCACTGGTGGAAGGGCTCAAATTCCGGTTTTTGTCATGAACCAAAAATAATTGCAATTTTGACAAAGATCTATTTCTGACCGAAACCATTTCCAACGGTCGTCAGATTTATTTTAAATCGGTCTATCCTACCTACCTTTCTAAGACGACATCCTAAAATCTACACAATATTACTACTTTTTCAATCCATATTTTACTTATTGAATACTTATCCTCAATAAGGTTTTTGAAACAGATTCAAACATCCAATTTTTTAACAAATTACTTTTCAATATATAATATTTATAATATTCAAAATATTTTTAATCTGATTTACGAAGTGCAGTTTCTATCGCAGTAAAATATCCAATGTTTTACCTATGACAAAAACCGAATATATTATGTAAACTACCTCAGTACCACTGCAGAGAATTGAAATTATTCGGGTTTCAAAGGAAAATGACCAAGTGAAACATGGAAAAACCAATAAATGCATTCAATATGGCCGTTGAGATAAGAAATTACTAATAATAATTACTGCTAATAAATGCATATCCATATTTTATATGTCTGAAGAATCCAGGTTCCTAAAGCATCTTAAATTAATTTAATTTATTTAGAAATAATGCTTGTTTTTAAAACTTGCCATTTGCGAAGGAACTTCTTTCCGTATACAAATAGTTCGAAACCGTCTGGACACATGTACCTTTTGTTGAAATGCTAAGTACGACCACCACAACGTAGACATGACCAATCAAAATTAGAGCGCCCATCGTCAGTGAAGAAATGTCGAGTGTATTTGTATCATTCTGTTGAATGGGTTGCAGAAGTGAGAATGCTACCTGGACAGTAAATGCCACGTTCAAAATACCTATTAATTTTAACCGAATGTATGAATTTGACATCAGAAATTTTTGTCTGGCTTGATTCCACGAAAACGGAGAACCGCACACAGAAGATGCTATATTGACGTAATATCCTAGCCAAATAAAATGATTGAATTTTAATCTTGAAATTATTTCGTGTACACAGGGTTGGAATAATTCATGGTGTGGCCTGGTGGTGGCCTGGTTGGTAGAGCGATCAGCTCTTGACCATTGCTATCTATAGCCGTGGGTTCGAATCCCGGGCACTGCCAGCAAGGTAAAAGCTTTGGCTCGGTGTGCTCAGTTGGAGTACGGAAGCTTTGACCATGGAGAGGGTGGATTGAGTTCCATAAAGCGCCTTAAGAAGCCGCCCTACTCCTAAACTAAAAGCCTTTGGTAAGTGTAGCATTGTGTAAGCTGCACATTGTTGGAAATGAGATCTCTAACAATAGCTACCTTAGTTGTTGGGAGAATAGTGGCCCTATTACTCTCAACAATAGTATGAAAACAGCATTACCATTTATCTGCCTAGCAGAAGGAGTATTCAGTCCACGGTGGGAGAGCAGTAGGGCACTTGTTAGTGTACCGCTGAACCGTTAATGACTATAAACCACAACTTTTTTTTTTATAACATTCCACAAATTCAAAAGGAATTCAAACATTTTCGCTTTTAGAATATGTTAGAGTATCATGAGTAATAAGATGTAAAAAGTGTCGACCTATTTCTCAAAAACTGATCCGAATTAAAAGTGTTGCTTATTACTATATTCCTACTAGCTACTGTCAAAGGTTTAGGCCATTCATTGTAAAATATACATAATCTCGGTGTGCTACAGAGGTAGTAAATAATAAATAAGAGACGAATTGAAAATGAACACAGTTTTCTTGAAATAATGAAAGAATATTTAAGGTAGCTTATATAAGCAATCTTACTCAAAAAGTCTGCCGCCGGTAGAATATCAAAGTACTGTAATCAGTAGATTATATAGTTTATTGTGATTATTCAATCCAATTAAAAGTAATAAATAATTAATCTCTTGAGCAATGAAAATACTTTTGACGGAGTAACGGTTAAATAAAACGGTAAGAATGCACAATATATTTATTTATTCGAGATGATTGTCGATAATAAATTACCACTGTGGCGTTGAGGTCAAAAAGGGAAGTCTAGTTTTAAATTATCAACACCGTTTAACAGAGCTTCATGCAATCGTTCATTGTCCAAACCCTAAAATCGGAATGCTATCATTGTTATTAAATATCAATTTTAGAATATGTAGCCCGTTCTTCATTCTAATGGAAAGTAACCATATCTGTATTGAGTTCGAAATTATTAGTGCACATTCAATGATTCAAATTACAATAAATAAATTCTTTACGTGTCGGATATAATTTTAGCCAAGTCACTTGGTGAATTAATAAACATTTTCAGTGGTATGTATTATTTGTCTCAATCATTGATATTTATTAGAATATTTTGATTACCGTATGAAACTTTGTGTCCGCCAATAGGTTGAACAGAATATGTGAAAGCTGAAAAATAGTTTTGGAATTGAGAAATTATTTATGTATATGAAATGTACAAGGTATTCGAATAACGTTAATCGTTCAGAATTGCTGTTAATGGGATTAAAAATCTCAAAAGGCTTTATTTTTGCCTTTTGTAGAAAAAGCCTGAGCTTTTTCCTTCCTTGCCTGTCTATGCCGAGTTCATTTAATTTTTTAATGTCAGAAAACATTTCCATCAAACTAAGAAATTAAAAGAAATCTGAGAAGAGATGGAAACTACCGAAGTTGTCGTACAAAAATTCCAAAGAGTAGTTAGGCTTATGTTATAATGGTAGGTATTAGCACTTATGGTATTTGAATGTAGTACTTTAGCTAAGCTGGCAAAGACATGCAAAACTTGGCGTTAGACGTGAAAGATAATCAATAAAAGCTTTATTTCTATATGTATTTAACGATACTACAATTTAGATACTAATAAAATTATGTAGTAGTATACCTTCTCATTTATTTAGCTAAAGTATTTGTAGAGGTCAGAATGAGGAATTCTGAGGATTTTCTAAAGTCATTCTACATCGACCAACATTCACACAGAATATAGGCGGCAATTCTTAACGATTTATGCCATTAACAGTAAGTCTTGCACATTTAATGTATCTACATAATTTCTTAATTCAATTCAATATTTTAACTCTCACATGTTCCGAGAAATATTGGCAGACGCAAAGTATCAAATATTTATGAAGCATTCTGATAAATGATAATGGTTGCGACAAATAATACATACTACTAAAACTATGGATGTATTTGCTAATGCAAGTAATTTGGCGAATCAGGCTAATAATCAGAAGAATTTATTTCTATATGAATCATTGAATTTCCTTGGGACAATTTAGTTTGACAAAGTGAGGTACATTTTACATTGCGTGACATTTAGTAGAGTTTTGTTTTGAACAAGTCTCTGGACTTTTAGTTGTACAGGAAAGCCGGTTATCAGTTCAGTCATGAAAATTTCAATCGTCTAGTACCTATATATCTAAGCTACATGAAAAGAAAAGAAAACAGTAGGCTTTATGAACAGGAGAATACACATGAAAAACCTTTATGTATCCAATCTTAAAAGTAACTTCGCAGTAAGTTCCACTGACTGAGAACATGCCAGATAGAAATGGTTGCTCAACTCTAGAGTCCAATGGCTTTTGCTATATAAAATCTTGGTTGGGGCATTTAACTTTGTGTCTTTCAACTTACATAATTTTCTATCACAAGCCTTCTCTCAAACACTGTCGCAGAATATCAATTTCAATCTGTCTTTACTGGTAAACTTTGAAAAATCAACAACACTGATATACTAATTGATATATATAATTGCTAAACAATTCCATATACAGAGTATATACTATATATTATTATTGATATAATAACAATAACCGCCGGAACAACAATGTCTAAGTAGGGCACGTTATTATGATAACATCGAATACTAACAAATAAAGTGGAGTTTAAAACACGGTTTCCAATTTGTTATCAATAGAAGCTAGAATATAATTTATCATGTAGTAACAGGCATAAAACACCGGTCAAGCAGTACCATTCGGCTGACCTTTGGTCAGGCAAAAGAAGCATAACACGTTTGGTATATAACTCCTTCAATTTGATTTACACTTAGTTCAGTACTATTTCCAGGTAATGAATCCATTCAATGTATAATGTATTTTCTTTTATTAGATATTTGAGACCTATTCTTTAAGATGATACAGTTAATTTACTTCGGGATACATAAAGATACTTACCTCAACTGTCTATCTTTGGTCACCCTTGGGACTTTTATAACTACAGCTATTATATGTATTTTCTACTATGCAAATTTATCTGTACTTGAAGTTATTTAAACATAATAAGAAGCGTCGCAATATGAGAAAGAATTCCTCCATAGAATAAAATAACTCGGTCATGTTTAATATTCCTAATTGGACCTATTTTAATACCAAATGCATTCAGTGAACGATAAATCTTTTGATGCAGTGATGTCACAATTTCTCTTCTGCTGGACACAGAATTGAGTATAATTCTCAAAGAAAGCCAAGAATGCTTCCAAATCAACGCAAAACCGAGTAAATACAATGTCATAAGCCAAAATGCTACAACGGCTACGAATGGAAGTGTTGCAAATTCCATAATATCAAGGCAATTGTAGAATCGCATTGAACCAAAGCAACCAAGTATGGTACATAAATACAGAGTAATAGTCATAGCAGATAGCAGCAAGGGATGGACACTCTCATGAAATAAAATATTCAGAATCCAGATTCTGTTGTAGACACTAATGTTATATTCAAATTCATTTTTCTGGAATCTGTAATAAATTAATAAACACCAAAAACTAAACATAGCATTCAAAATCAACCCAAAGATTTAGCTAATAGTAGAATTAATGTCTGTTGTTACCTTATTATTTGCATCCAATAAAAAATCCGTAGCAAAACAATCAAGATGTAAGTATATAATACAAAAATCCAATAACTACCACCGAGTAATACTATTATTTGTGAAACTCGTACTCCATACTGTAGAGTCCAATGCAATGAGAAACTTTGAAACATGTAATTGTTTTGGAGAACAATTGCAAAATATATACATGCTGGTGCGCAACTGATAAAACCAATTGGGACCAAAGTCATTGTCATCCAAACTTCCAATTTGATGTATATTGACTTGGCAGAGAACCCATCGTAATCAGAACCTGTAAAATTGGAAGAGACTTATAAACGGTTATATACCGTATTTAGTGAATTAATGACCCCTTCCGTATTAAGGGCCCCAAGGGGGCTTATTACTATCAAACATGTTCTAAAGTGCTCTCCAAACTATAAAAGTTCCTTTCGAAATAAGAGCCCCTAGCCCCAACCCAAATATTTGCATAGTAATCGTTATGTATACTTATTCCGTATTTATTTCGTAAAAACAAAACTATAGGTACATACATCAAAAATTATGTACTTGCTTATATTATTACCACCGGTACTGATTTACATTTAATATATCCTAATTTATTGGCCATTTGTTACTTGTATAATTGATTTTGACTGTTAAATTTTCCCATCTAGTTCTCTCACACTGGTGAAAAGTCTCAAATTCTGGTTTTTCGATTTGTTTTAAGTCCTGATTCGAAGATAATTTCAATTTTCACCAACATCTACTTCTGATCAAAACCACTCCCAACGGTCGCCAGATTTATACAAAACCGTTAGCGTCTACTTTTCAATAGTAAAACATTTTTAATCTGATTTACGATATCCAAGGTACAAATACATTTCTATCGCAGTAAAATATTGAATGTTTTAGCTATGCCATAAGCCGCACATAATAGTAACCTGCCTCAGTAATACTTTTTAATTTCTCAGACTGAGAATTAAAATTATTCGGGTTTCAAAGGAAATTGACCAAACGAGGCATGGAAAAACCTACAAATGCTTTCAATATGGCCTTTGAGATAAGAAATTACTGTGACGTCATCACATCAATATTTAATGTGTCTGAGGTAGCCAGGTTCCTAAAGCATCTTAAATTAATTTAAATTAATTTCTTTAGAAATAATAGTTTTTTAAACTTGCCATTTGCGAAGGAACTTCTTTCCGTATACAAGTAGTTCAAAACCGTCTGGATAAATCTACCTCTTGTTGAAATGCTAAGTACGACCACCGCAATGTAGACATGACCAATGAAAATTATAACGCCCATCGTCAGTGGAGAAATGTCAAGTGTATTTGTATCATTCTGTTGAATGGCTTGCAGAAGTGAGAATGATATTGGGATAGTAAATGCCATGTTCAAAATACCTAATGATTTTAGCCAAAAATGGGATTTTGACATAATAAATTTTTGTCTGGCTTGATCCCACGAAAACGGGGAACAGCTTACAGAAGATGCTATGTTGACGTAATATCCTAGCCAAATAAAATGATTGAATTTTAATCTTGAAATTATTTCGTGAACACGGGGTTGGAAAAATTCGTGGTGTATTACATTCCACAAATTAAAAACGAATTCAAACATTTTTGTTTGTAGAGAAAATATTGTATCATGAGTACAAATAATAATATGTAAAATTGACAACCTATTTCGCAAAGACTGGTTCGAACTAAAAGCATTGCCTACTATATTCGTACTGTCAAAGTTTAGGCCATTCATTGTTAAATATATATAGTCTCGGTGTGCTCCGGAGACAGTAAATAATAAATAAGACACGAATTGAAAATGAACACACAGTTTTCTTGAAATAATGAAAGGATAGGTAAAAAGTCTGCTGCCGGTAGAATACCAAAGTACTGTAATCAGTATATAGTTCTTTAGGGATTCCGTATTAGTTTATTGTTATTATTCAGTCTAATACAATTAAAAGAATAAGTAATCTCTTGAGCTATGAAAATACTTTTGACTGAGTAATGGTTAAATAAAGTGGTAAGAATGAGCAATATATTTATTTATTTGAAATAATTGTCGATAGTGAATAACCACTATGGCGTTGGGGTGACAAAGGGAAATCCAGTTTTAAATTATCAATGCCATTTATTCTACTAAGCTTCAAACAACCGATGACCATCCAAACCCTAAAATCATAGTGATATCCTTGTCATTTATTTACAGTTTTAGAATATGTAGCCCGTTCTTCATCCTAAAGGAAAATAACCATATCTGTATTGAGTTCGAAATTATTCAATGATTCAAATGAAAGTAAATAAATTGCTTACTGCTCATGATTGGTATCTGCTCAAGAAATGTGGTAAAATGGATTATAAATTATATTGGGCTTTATTCACGGGGTGGGAAGCGCACACACAACCACACAAGTCGTCGCCGCCCCAGCACATATGACTCCACCCGCGGCTAAAAGACAGGCACAGAGGAGAGGGGGAAACATTGCGACGGATGCACAAGCACCTCCGGCGGTAATTAGTCCAGAACAAAATGTAGCGGCCCACGTGACACAAGGTCCACATGCAATAAAGGATGATTCAGCTCTTGGGATATTGTAGCCAACAATAATGAGAATAAGAAGACTCCCTAGCAACTTTGCTTTGGCATTAGGATCGCGCGCAGTCTTCTCCGACTGTTTTCTGACGTAACTAATCCACCTTTCTTTAATGTTCGACATTTTGATTTTCTGAGAAAAGAGAACCATAATTTTAAATCCGCATTATTGAAATAGATTACTGTGGTGCAATTTAATAACTTACCAATATCACTGTATATTCCGTAGGTGAAATCAATAGAAAACTTTCCGTTTTCAGAGGAATAAAACTTTTGTAATTGTGAATAACTGTATTTTGTATTTATACTAAATTCTGTGCTGAAATAAATGTGATTTTGTGTCATTTTGTGATAAGTACCGATAAGCTAAAAACTAATTCGTGAATATTCACGAATGGTCCATTTATCTTTACTCATTTTAATTCATTCCAGTAAAATTGCAATCTCTGCGTCATCTTGTATAGCAGACGCTTATGCCACATATTGTGAAAATTTTTATTCTTTCATATATGTATCACCTAGCTCACTGTTGCATTTTAATATAAATAGTCCAAATTGTAAGCCTCAAATCTCAACATGTATAGCCATCATTGATTAATTCAATACATATTCTCTATCTACAGTCAGATTCAATTTGAGTGACCAAACAAGTTTTCAATGGTTCTATGGAAGCGCTTACTGAATGCGTTAATTTTTGTCATTATGGAGCTATACCATAAGTACATTTGCATATACCAAAAAATAGTTTTCATCTCCGGGTGACTTTAAGTTACTGTTTACCATGTTTATTCAACCAGTTTCAAAATACATTAAGGGGAAACAAATTATGATCAAAATATTTTAACGGGGTAAATACATTAATTGGGTCAAACACATTAGGGGGGCTAGGTATATCAGGGGGGCTGAATATTTGCATATTACAATTGTGCAATACATTAGGGGAAGCAAATACAGTATAGGGAGGGTTTGGTATCAATGGAAGGCATACTTTTCGAAAATGTGGTCACCTTGCTGTGAGACCATTTATTTAGTGATGTCAAAATTAATTTTTGTATGGAAGGTTTTATAAGGCAATTTTAGTAAACTGGTTTTAGTAATGCATTGCCAATGTATTGCTAAGTCAATTTGATTTTACATTTACATTTCCAGGCGTAGCTGCAGTCAATTTTACTTGATCTATTTTAATGTTCCATATCCTGTTTATACAACATTGGAGTTAGATAATGAAGTTGTGTTGAAATAATCAGTGATATATAGATATGCTGAGAAAGGCTTATAATTGTGGTACTGATATTAAAATGTTACCGTGAGGTATATGATACATAACTGAAGAGTACCACAATACGTTAAGCAGCAATACGAGCCTCTGTTAAGCAGCAAAAAAAATAATTGCAGGATTACGCATATATTCAATATTGGTGAAATTAAAAGTAGTAAAGATAAGTGGGCTATTCGTGAATTTTCGCGAATTAATTTTTAGCTTATCGTTCTTATCATTATAAGTACTCATCGAAAATGTAAATGTAAGTGTATATGTAAATTGTGATTTCATATGTTTTATTGAGTATTTCTTGCCGATATATAGCTGATCACTCCCAGCCGTCACAATAAAATAATACTATAATATTCTAATGTGAAGGTAATTCATTTGATCAGAATAGCATTTATTTTTAGAAATTACTTAAGTAAGTAAGTCAATAACGATTATAAAATGCGTGCCTAAATGTTGAACTAAGGACGGAAAATTGTTTTGTCGTGTATGATTAATGATTAAATGGAATTAATTTTAGTAATTACAAAAATTGTTCCCTGAAGTTATTTCTAAACAATTAAATAGCAAATAAATGACATACTTATTTTGCATAAACTTGTCAAACGCATTTGTTCAACATTGGTTTAATGCTTACTCAACCGCAATTATTTTAATTACCGAGCCAGTCGGTCAATTTAATTAAATAAAGCAAAGTAAATAAGATAATTGCTGTGAAAACAAATGTGCATCTAAACCATATTGCACTCATTATAAAGGTTAACAACAAAACCAAGGTGCGTAGACAAAGTATTTTCTCAACTTGGTGATGCCATACTAATACAATAGTTAGAATAGCATTCGATCAGTATTAAGTTTGGGATTAGACCACAGAAAGGGAATTCATCGAGAACAACTCAATGGTCCACAGTGTCACATAATCCCCTATAAGTGGTCGAATCCTTTAATGTTTATTAGTATGGCGTCACCTAGATAGGTGTTGTCTAGGCATCTTGCACACAACCTTATTTAGGCCTGAACACATCGGATCGTCAATATTTAAAAACGTGGTCCAAGAAGCTTAATTGCACACGTCTGTTAGATTAGTAGGATGTCAACTTACCGTGTTTCAATGGCTCCGAAAGACTAAATATACGAAAACGCTTATACTTTTAAGTTGTCATTATTTAATGTCAGCTTTTACCAAAGAAGTTTAAAAATTCCTGTTGTTACATATTACATCTTTACAATACTTTCTCAGAATGTAAAGCAAAGTTGCTTAGA
The DNA here is from genome assembly GCA_020352615.2 of Yoshiicerus persimilis. NCBI lineage: Eukaryota > Metazoa > Arthropoda > Collembola > Entomobryomorpha > Tomoceridae > Yoshiicerus > Yoshiicerus persimilis. The sequence goes on from JABJWA020000010.1 coordinate 61,816, forward strand.
ACATGGGCAGTTATTCACCACGATTCAGTGTCATTCCAAAAGCGTACACACAAAATAATTTCTGAATTAAAAGTCAATCACTTTCACTGGCTTGGCTTGTATGTCAATGTTGTGTCTTTTGTAGCGGGGTATCCGATATCATGGAATAAAACTAAGAAAAAGTTCCCATTGGCGAAGCCAAATTACTATTTACAAATTTTAGGGATTTTCAACGCCTTATTTGCAAGCTTTTCAAATTTACAAATTCTACATTTCATTGCGCAGAATGATATGAATACAATGGACATTTCTTCTCTGACGATGGGCTTTGTGATTTCAATTATTCATATGTTCTATGCGGTGGTCATAATTACTAGTTCAGACAAAAGAGAAAATGTCAAGGTAGTGTTGAACTACTGTATAGTGAAAACATTTTCTTCAAAAATGGCAAGTTGAAATATTGTACTATTTGAATAGATTTAAGTATCGTCAGAAAATAACGTTCAAGCATTTTCATGTAAATATTCTGTTCTTATATGTTTTCTCAATTTTAAAGGTTCTCGTGATTATGATGGCTCAATATCAAAGAGTCTATGTGCATGAAATTGGAAGTGTGGATGGCAAAGTTTGTTGTCCCAATTATTTATCTATTCGGTTCCCCAGGATATGCATATTTCACAATTATGCAAAACTATTCCCTGCTGAATAGTTTCTCATTGCATTGGTTATTGCAATTAGGAATACATTTCTCACAAATCATGGTACTCCAATGTTCTATGTATTGGAGTACTTTGTTATATCTGTACCTCTTAATTGTTTTGCTACGAATATTTTATTGGATGCACCAAATAAGGTAAATAATTGAACGATTTGCCGAACCAATTAAGTTGATTATCGGTATTGGTATTATAATTTAGCATAATAATTTTCACAGTTAATAAATTCATTTATTACAGATGCAGAAAATACGATTCTAATAAATGCCAAATTATGTGTACAGAAGAATTCGTATACTTAATATTTTATTCAACGAAAGTATGGATTCTAAGATATTGCCGGTTATTACATACATACAAACATATTGTCGGTTATTGCCGTATTGTAGTTGCCCATTAGTGAGCTAAAGTTTTTGTGACACCAATGCTAATTACATTATACTGGGTGTTTTAAGTCCAATATTCAATTGGAACATAAATGCAATAAATTGAATAATTAAGAGTTCTGTTAAGTTACTTATTTTGTATTCTTAAATCACATTTTCTTAACTCCACTTCTTCTTTTTCGACTTTCGCTGGCCATATATTCTTAAACATGGTACCATCAGAATTGCATTGTTACTTTTTTCAATCCTGGTATCGCTTACACAAAGTCAATGAAATATAGGATAATCAATAATGTAATGATTTTATCATTAATGAATGTACACCCTGACGATAAACTAAGGTACCCCCCTAAACAGGAAGAACCGGAAGTAGCACAGCAAAACTGTTTACACCAATCGAAAGCCAGTCTAAAGTTACATTGAAATCCAAGTTTTCATTAAAATCGGTGGAAGATAAGTGGGTCAAATAATTCGGTGAAAAAAAAAGTACGAAAATGTACCCGGTTTTTGGGTTATTCGGATTTTTCCCGGCCGGAAAAAAAACTTTTTAAATATAACATTCACACAGCTGCAATCCATGTTATAAGTGTGATTTTTCCTGAATTTTGCATAATAATCGAATAAGGTTGAAATTTCAACTTTTCTGCAATTTCTTTCAAATTTTCATGTTTTTCAAGGAAATTGCAGAAAAGTTGAAATTTCAACCTTATTCGATTATTATGCAAAATTCAGGAAAAATCACACTTATAACATGGATTGCAGCTGTGTGAATGTTATTTTAAAAAAGCTTTTTTTTCGGCCGGGAAAAATCCAAATAACCCAAAAACCGGGTACATTTTCGTACTTTTATTTTTCACCGAATTATTTGACCCACTTATCTTCCACCGATTTTAATGAAAACTTGGATTTCAATGTAACTTTAGACTGGCTTTCTATTGGTGTAAACAGTTTTGCTGTGCTACTTCCGGTTCTTCCTGTATAGGGGGGGGGTACCTTAATTTATCGTCAGGGTGTACTTTAAAGTTACCAAATTTGCAAAAAGGCTGCAATTCACTTTTCACCTTGGAGTATCTTTTGAGCAAACTCAAAGTGATCATTGAAGTTAACATTTTGGTCAATTATTATGCCTATATATTTAAAAGTAACTCTTGCTATTATACTCCCGTCGATACCCAAATTGGGAAGTATGGGCAACACATCGTTAGACATATAGTAACATAATTAAATTTATCTATACTAATATTTAAACCGTTAAAATTACACCAAGTTTTCAAATTGTCTAATACACACTCTGCATCAAAAAACCATTTCGCTAATTGTTTCATCGAATATAAATATTATTAGATCACCGGCAAATAGAATGACATTCTTTGCAATTGCCATATGATTAATAATTATATACAGATATATTATACAGATAAATACATATATGATTAATATACAGAATGGAAAGCAGATTACTGAATACAGACAAATAAATGGATTTTGTAACATTCCGCAGAACGTCTGCTGCTTTCTTTTGAAACCAAAATAAATGATTGTAGCATAATTTACATCTTAGGCTCTAAGTCGCACCTCTTTTGTTGGTCATTACTTTTATAACTACAGCTATTACATGTATTTTCTACTATGCAAATTTATCTGTACTTGAAGTTATTTAAACATAATAAGAAGCGTCGCAATATGAGAAAGAATTCCTCCATAGAATAAAATAACTCGGTCATGTTTAATATTCCTAATTGGACCTATTTTAATACCAAATGCATTCAGTGAACGAAATACCTTTAGATTTAGTGCAGTCTCAATTTCTCTTTTGCTGGACACAGAATTAAGTATGGTTCTCAATGAAAGCCAAGAATGCTTCCAAATCAACGCGGAACCCAGTAAATACAATGTCATAATCAAAATTGATACAACGACTATGACTGGAAGAGTAGCAAATTCCATAATTTCAAGGCGATCGTAGAATCGCATTGAACCAAAGCAACTAAGTATGGTACATAAATACACAGTAATAGTCATAGCAGATAGCAGAGAGGGATGGACACTCTCATGGAATAAAATATTCAGAATCCGGATTCTGTTGTAGACACTAATTTTATATTCAAAATCGTTTTTCACGCATCTGTAATAAACATCAAAAAATAAAAATAACCATATCATCCAAAATCAACCCAAAGATTTACCAAACAGTGCACTTATTGTTTGTTGTTACCTTATTGTTTGCATCCAATAAAATATCCGTAGCAAAACAATCAAGATGTAAGTGTACAATACCAAAATCCAATAAACACCACCGAGTACTATTATTATTTGTGAAATTCGTACTCCATATTCCATGGTCCAATGCAATGAGAAACTTTGAAACATGTAATTGTTTTGGAGAACAATTGTAAAATATATACATCCTGGTGCACAACTGAGAAAACCAATTGGGACGAAAATCATTGTCATCCAAACTTCCAATTTGATGTATATAGACTTGGTAAAGAATCCATCATAATCAGAACCTGTAAAATTTAGAAGAGACTTTTATAAACGGTTTTATACAGAGCCAGCCAGAAGTTACTGACCCTGTTCAACCCTTCCTAACTCTTAAACGGCGGCTGCTACAGAAAATCTAAAATATGCACTGGAAAGCTGCCAAATTTAAATAACGTAAATTCTGCCAGTTTTTTAACAAAACTGTTAGCATTTACTTTTCAATTGTAAAACATTTTTAATCTAATGTGGGAACGAAATCCAAGGTGGAAACATATTTTCGCAGTAAAATATTGAATGTTTTAGCTATGACATAAACCAAACATAATATAAACTACATCGGTAATATTTTTTTTATTTCTGGGACTAAGAATTAAAATTATTCGGGTTTCAAGGTAAAATGATCAAATGAGACATGAGAAAACCTATAAATGCTTTCAATATGACCTTTGAGATAAAGATGTCATAATAAGTACATATCCATATTTATCCGTCTGAAGAATCCAAGTTCCTAAGGCACCTTAAATCAATTTAAATTAGTTTCTTTAGAAATAATGCTCGTTATTCAAACTTGCCATTTGTGAAGGAACTTCTTTCCGTATACAAGTAATTCAAAACGCTCTGGACACATTTTCCTCTTGTTGAAATGCTAAGTACAACCACCGCAAAGTAGACATGACCAATCAAAATAAAAATGCTCATCGTCAGTGAAGAAATATCGAGTGTATTTGTATCATTCTGTTGAATGGCTTGCAGAAGTGAGAATGTTACCTGGATAGTAAATGCAACGTTTAAAATACCTAATGATTTTAACCAAAAATGTGATTTTGACATAATAAATTTTTGTCTGGCTTGATCCCACGAAAACGGGGAACAGCACACAGAAGATGCTATGTTGACGTAATATCCTAGCCAAATAAAATGATTGAATTTTAATCTTGAAATTATTTCGTGTAGACGGGGTTGGAATATTTCGTGGTAATTTACATTCCACAAATGGAAAAGGAATTCAAACATTTTTGCTTTTGGAGTATATATTGTATCATGAGGAGTAATATATATATAAAGTGTCAACCTATTTCGCAAAAACTAGTGAGAACTAAAAGCATTGCTTACTATATTTGTACTGTCAAAGGTTTAGGCTATTCATTGTTAAATATATAGTCTTGGTGTGCTCCAGAGTTGAATTGAAAATGAACACAATTTTCTTGAAATGATGAAAGGATATTTAAGGTAGCTTATATTAGCAATCTTACTCAGGAAGTCTGCCACCGGTAGAATATCAAAGTACTGTAATCAGTATATAATGGTTTAAGGATTCCTTCTTAGTGTATTGTGATTATTCAGTCTAATACAATTAAAAGTAATAAATAATTTCTTGAACAATGAAAATACTTTTGACGTCGTAACGATAAAGCGGTAAGATTGAGCAATAATATATTTATTTATTTGTGATAATGGCCGACAGTAAATTAACACTATGGCGTAGGGGTCACAAAGGGGAATCCAGTTTTAAATTATGAATACCATTTATTCTTCTAAGCTTCAAGCAATCGTTGACTATCCAAACCCTAAAATCATAGTGATATCAATGTTATTAATTTACATGCAGCTTTAGAATATATAGCCCGTTCTTCATCCTATTGAAAATCAACCATATCTGTATTGAGTTCAAAATTATTAGTGCACATTCAATGATTCAAATGAAAATAAATTCTTTACTATCTGGAATATAATTCTAGTCAAGTCACTTTGTGAATTAATAAATATTTTTCAGTGGTACGTATTACTTGCCACAATTATAATTATTTATTAAAATATTTTATTAGCTATATGAAACTTTGTGTCCGGCAATGTGTTTCAGAACATGTGAAAGCTGAAAAATAGTTTTGGAATTGAGAAATTATTTAATAAAATGTACAAGACATTAGAATAACGTAAATCCTTAGGAATTGCTGTTAATGGGATTCCAGTTGATGTATGAAAAAACTCAAAAGGCTAAATTGTTGCCTTTTGCAGATTGCAGAAAAAACCAGAGCTTTTTCTTTCCTTGTCTGCTTACGTCGAGTTCAGTCTAGACAAAGAAGAAAATTATCTAGTAGTATACCTTCTCATTTATTTAGCTAAAGTATGTGTAGAGGTTAGAATTAGTGTTGGGAATTCTGAGAATTTCCTAAAATCATTTTACATCGACTAATATTCACTCAGAATATAGATACAATTCTTAACCATTTATGCCAAAGCCTTGTACATTTTATGTGCTTACATGCTTTTTTAATTAAATTCAATATTTTAGCTCTTACATGATCCGAGAAATATTTGCAGACGCAAAGTATCAAATTGTTAATGAAGGAATGAATGAATAAGGAATGAATGAATAATAATGCTGGAGACAAATAATATATGCCACTAAAACCATGTATATGTATTTACTAAGTAATAGGCTAATCAGGCTTAATGTAATCAGAAACATTTAATAATAGTTTATTAAATTAAATGGATTAACAGAATTAGATTAGCAGAATAATTTATTTCCATTTGAATCCTTGATTTTGCACTAACAATTTCGAACAATATCTCTTAGGGAGTAGTTTATTCCTGAATGTATTTTTTAGATGACTATATTTGATAACTATTTTGTATGGTCACTATTTTGTTCTGGGTCTGATTCAGAAAAACTTCAGAAAAATACCTGTCTGATGAGTAAATAAGGCTTCGATAAGACATAGTTCTTTCTTAGTTGGAACACGGCAATGCGAATCTGTTATTGAATATGTCGTTTTAAATATAGCAATAATCCCTAAAACGGCAAATTAAATAGAAAACGATAACGACATATTATTTAATCAAAAAAACGCACATTTCAATATTTAAATCAACATGATGCTATGCATTGTCGAATTACACTTTAATATTAAGGAAAGTCATACCTGAGTTCTTTTTAACAACGGTGTAAAATCAGAAACTTCTACTCTGAACGAAACAATGGGAGGGTTACCAATAGACAGAAGTACTTAAAGTCTCGTCAAAATTATTGAAACAAACAAGGCAATACAATCCCTAAAACACGTCGAGATTTGTTCCCTAAAAATCCCTGACAGACATTTGTGTTCATTTTAGGTGTGAGTATTCACAAAATTCTTAATAAAACATTGTATGTTAAATAGATAGTTTTATAACTAAATACAGTTCTCAATTTCGCATGTTTTGTCATATTCACAAATGTCACAAACTGAGATTTTGGGGGCATCATAACTAGCACTCGCATATTTTGTAGTGTCGTAGTAGTCATAGAGTAGAATGTGAGCTGAAGCTTGTTTTGCAACCGGATGCCTCATATAAGCAATGAGATCGACACATTTTGGCTCGGAAGCCATCGAATCGAAATAAATTATCAGTTTTGTGTCCGAATCCTCCGTATCATAACGCATAACATCCCCATTCTTCAGTTTTTCCAATTCTTCCTTGTCAAATACATATCCGGTTGGCAATCCGACTTCCATTAAAGCCATATTTGTTTTGCCGTTGAGATTGTACTTTCCACAAATATTTAACTCCAGTTTCTTTGGCTTTCCATTATCATTTACCTAAAAAGAAGTAATAAATTTTTCCCTCGAAAACGATCCACAAATTACGATTATAAGATATTCAATATTACTACAATTACCGTAAAAACCGAATTAATACCCCATCCAAAGTAATACTCTCAAAATAATATAATAATAAACTTTGCTTATAGATCTAGGCTATCTAAATTTCGTTTTTCGAGTTTGGATAATTCGGAATTTGTAGAATGATTGAAAAAGAAGCACGTAGGTTTACGGCGCTAAAGTGCAGGGAATTTATTTGAATTACTATTGCTGAAATTTTGTGCAGAAAATTTGGCCTTTTTCATGTTATTAACTAAATAAGTTCCTGCACTGAAACTTTAATACGAAAAGGATACCCCGGGGCTCCTAATATATTTCTTCGCTAAACTCACAGGGTTGAAACAATAATACTCCAGCGTTTTATTAAATCGGTTTTTTAAATTGTTTGTATTTTTTTAATTTCCAACTTACCTTAGCATCGATTTTAAAGGCAGGTGCCGTATCTTTCTCCTCTACGTAGTAAGACCAACTAAGTTGAGCCAGACCGGAACCGAGCCCTGTTGATTTTACATTTGCCCAATGTGCACCATCGGGTAAAAACACCTCTTGTTGCTCCATTTCATTTTCACTGTTGATTTTGAGTTGTTTTTCCCCTCCGAGATATTCAACCAGGATATCGAGATTAGAATTCTTTGTTTTTGTGGCCAAACCGAATTTGGCGAGCGCTGTGACCCCGACTACTGTATCCTGAGTAGATTTAAACCCACCTTGACTATTTCTCTGTGTAGTTAGCCATCTCACAATGGGTAAGCTGTCAGTAATTCTGTTTTCCAGAAGAGTAGTGAGAAGTCCATAAGCAGTAATTTCTACTGTTGCAGGTTTGATTATTGGTCTGTAACCCCAACCTTTGAAGACATTTTCAATTTCCGTTTCATTCACTGCCTCAACTTTGTGTTCCCAATATTTCAGATCTCCTTCAATGCTCTCCAAAAGTTCCCTAAACTTTTCCTTTTCTGGATGATTTGCTATTTGCAGAGTGTAAGCTATTAAGTTAACTGCATATGGATCATTATTGCTAATGTTTTTCTTGGAAATGTATCCCAGTCCCTTGGTTATGACAGAAGAGTACTTAAAGTTGTCTGGGTGATTAGAAGCTTCAATAAAAGCAAGAAGAGTGTAGGCAGACATGGCCATACGCCCAGATCTGGATCCCCCTTGAAGTTCTGCATTTAAAAGTGTCCCAAGTTCTTCAAATCCTCCATACCGCTTTTGCCTCTTTGCTAAATATTTCAAAGATTTGGAAATAATTGCAGGGTCAATAGTGATGAAAGGTTTTGCTTGAATAAATGATCTAACAACAAAGGCTGTGAGCCAAGTTGATCCAAAACTGTCTGAATCTCCGAAAGCGGAGAAGGAACCGTCCTCCCGAAGACAAGTAAGTTGTCTCTGGTACCCTTTTTCTAAGTACCCAACAGCCTTGTTCCGAATGGCTGGAGTAATAGCACCGGTTGACTGCAAGTATTCGAGAACAACAATATCTACAACGAAATTCAACATATTTTGTTCTCCACACCCGGTTGGTAATTCAAGTAGTTTATCCAGGTTGGAAACAGTTGCTCCGAGCATATCTCCGATCAAAATTAATTTCACAGTGTCTGCACCTAAAACACGAGACTCCGGGAATTCCGCGGAAAGATTTCTTGCGAAAGAAGTATTTTCAGTGCTCAAATCTAGCAAAACTGCTTGATTTCCAGTTTTCTTCAATCCTGGGGGTTTTACAACGAGGGGACGGGATACACCATCTCCTGCCAAAGAACTAACTCCTTTTACATTCAGTTTCTTTGTTCCAAAACTTAAGGGAATGACTAGGAAGGACACGGAAGAAACTTCTGATGGAGGAACATTTATTACTTTTGTTAAAGATTTTCTATCATCCCCGGCGTTTCCTTCCAGATATTCAAACGTTCCGTTTTCATTGTCAACAATGACATTTACTTTCAACTCTTTATCCAAGTAGTTATGAACTAGAACCTGCAGGGCGAAAACTTCTCCTTTCACAACAGAGTAAGGTAAATTCAAAGAAATGAAAAAAGGGCGGAAAGTTGTAAGTTTGATTGGGTTCAGACTAACTCCAAGACCATCTTTTGAATTTATAGAAAATCCAGTAATGATCCATGAGGTGATTGTATCTGGAACTGTTTTTGTAACGTTTCTTACAGATCCTTCAGCTGTGCCCTCAATTTCTTCGAACAACCATGTTTCTGGAAATTCAGTTCTCATCTTAATATTGTCAACCCCTCCAAGGGCCCCAGTATTTTTATTTCCAGAAAGTGAAAGTGAATAGCTACCCCAGCCGTAACCATATGCGCAAAATTCCGGTTTGCCAATTACTGCATTTGTTAACCAAACAACTCCAGACTCGTCGAAAATTTCCTGAGTGTTGGATCCTCCGCCTCCCATTCGCGTGCACTGTTGATGAAAAGGTGTATTTTCCAATTCAATACTGCTATCTACCGATTTCATATCGATATCCGAGTTTTCCTTTAGAATCAATACAGATTGATCCACTCCACGTAAAGAAATTGTGGATTTTGGTTTGGATTCCAAAATGAAAGTAACATTATTTCCAGGTTCGGCCGTTGGACTAGAGAGATTGATCTTCAGAAAGTTATCCAAAACAGTAGGAGCAAAGAATTCAATTGAATCCGCCACAATTTCATCATTCTTTGCAAAAGTAGAATAAGTAATCAATTTTCCCTTGGGAGAGCAAATAGTTGGTAAGGGAACATCGAAATTTTGTTCGAGCATCCCTTTTTGAACTGTTGGAAGGATTTTAACCGCAGCAACTTCTTCGCGACATAAAAGAACGTATTTAATTGATCTGAGCTTCTTATTTGTTATCACACGAACACTAAGTTTTTCATTTGGTTTTGGTTTATCTGTTAGCAAATAGAGTTGCATGTAGAGTTTATTAGGGGTAGTCAGTTTCGGGGGCAAATCGATATTTTTTGTTAAAGTTCCGTATTTCACTTGCATGGTGTTGACGTTAATAAATTCATTTTTATGTGTTTGGAAACTTAAGTGGACAAGCCCATCAGATGGAATAGATCTGTTTAAGTGTACGTTTTCGTCTTCACTTGAAAATCTATGGAAGATTTGCAGAGCGTCTGGATTATTATCAGAAATTGGAGTGTTATCCTGGGACAAAACTTGCAAAGTGAGATTCAATGGGAATCCTGGTTTAAAATTCTTTGGGGCATGCACCAAACTAATTTTGTAAGGGTGCTCATACATTTTAACTTTGCTTGAAGCATTTTGCTGCAATCCGGTGATACTTTCCGTGAAGGTTGCCTTAACTTCGAATTCATTTTCGTAAGCGCTTTTAATATTCAAATCCTTTATTACGTCAAACTCGACAAATGCATAAGGTCCATCCAGAGTGACAGTTTTTGTGATTTTTGAATTTCTTCGGCTCCTTGAGTACCTTGAGTACCCATAAGATCCTTCTTGAGACAGCGTGACAGTCGCTTCTCCTTTCACAGCTTTTCCGTATGTATAGGTGGCCCCAACTTCCGCAATCAATTTCGGATTATCGTAAGTAATGAAACTTGGGAGTTTGACAAAAGCCTTAAATTTCGGGAGCACGTATTCTGCGACTTTAAAACTATGTTCTGCGTTTTGGAACTCAGGCCCTACTTTAATCATCCAATCCCCGAGATTTGGTTCTGCAGAGAGAGGTAATTTATTGGAAAGTATCCCATTATTACCAATTTCTGCATTTTTCCACGATTTGATCAAATTCCTATTCGGGTCGAAAATGGAGATATCAATTTTTGGTTTTTCTTTCAGAGGTTTGAATTTTCTGTTGAGAACAACCACCCGGAACCGGACTGTTTCTCCCGGTTTGTAAATCGGTTTGTCTGTCTGGATGAAAATCGTCAGAACTTCTCTATCAACATGAAGAACGTCTGTATTTTTGAATAGTTTCCCATTTGCTCTTTTGGAGTCCCCTGAAATTGTCAAATTGTATTCATCAAAAGGAAGATCTGTTAATTTGATTGTAACCTTAATGGTTTTCCCCGGTTCGATGAGAACATCCTTTTTGGCTATCGGTTCGCTGTAAATGTTATGGGTGATTTTGACAGAGAATGGAGTCGCAGTCCCGACATCTTCTCCAGATATGTAAATATTTAGTAAACTATTGGGTCGGATAATCTTAGGGGCAATTGCAACAAAAACTACAGGGGGTTCGCAGGTTCCGAACTGCAGACAAGAAACTAAGTTGAAAAAACGGAGGAGCTGAGTCGACATCCTGAAGAATGAGTTGGCAAATTGAAAATGAGAGTGTTGTCCTGTAACTAAGCCACCAATATAGAATTAAAGCGAGAAAAGAAGAAAAGATTGCACTTACGCATTGCTGGAGGGCAGTAGAACAATAACCTTCCTCTAATAATTATGGGGTGACGTTTTCTTGTATAGTAGAAATGTAAAGAGTAAAATTAATATTTTCCGGTGGATGAAACGACTACGCATGGCTTCTCTTGCAAAAATAAAACAAGTACGTAAAGTATGATTACCCTATGCACGGATAGCAACAAGTAACTCTGCCTACAACCTTAACGAATATATTTATTTTAAACGAGATTTGCAGATACTGTCACTAACCTTACGCACTAGTCTACTCAGTCCGGCTTTCATTTTTCTATGACTCGACTTGCACTACTACGCTATGAAAAGTTGAATACTAATTTAATAAGTATTTATATAGAAGGTCAATTGCTTTTATTTTACAGACGTTACAACGATTTACAAACTTTTTAATATTTATTAAAGCATTCATAAAAGAAGCGAATTAAATTAGCAAATTAAAACTTTCCTTTAATTAAAGCGTTCCACAAAATATAATAGACACAATCATTCAAGGCCAACAATCCAATTTTTGTAGACGACTGCTACTAGAGTGTGTTTTAAGCTGGAGTCATTCTGCAAAATGGAATTGGTCGAAACTACTAAGCAATTGTAAACCAAAAGTACAGCAATATTCTTTAAGGACGATTGTATATATTATTTTTCCCTCCTGTACATTTTGTCAATTAAATGTAAGAGTGTATTTCTTGGAAAAGTGCCGGGCAATTTTTCAATTCTGTCCAAAATTCGAGTGTACATTTCTTCTTCAAATTTCCGGAACTCTTTATCAATTGTCAAATTCTTGTAAATTTTTCTCACTTCTTCCACTTTCTCACTGCCGTACAATTCCTGTGAACAAAAAAGCCTTTATTTATTGCCAATTAAATAAAACGATTGAAACCACTGGATAGCATATTCGCTAATAATAATGTCTATTGTATTAATCGTAAAAACGAGTCTCCACTACTAAATGTAATTATGGAATCTTTTCTTTGTACCATGAGTAAGCATTTATCTTGGCGGTTGGCATCCTGAATATCAGTTCCAATTTTCCCTGTAATTTCAAAATCTCCAAAGCAGTCCAAATAATCATCCTGAGCTTGAAATAAGTAGCCAATGTCCAAGCACAGCTTCTCAACTTCATCAAATACTTTTTGATCCTTCAAACCGGCCTTAAAAGATGATACCCTTCATTATACGGCTTAAAGGGTATATTAAGCGGTAATCAAATGTTATCGAGTTAGCGAGACAAAAAATTAAATCCGACAATAATTGGTAAAGGATTTGGCGGATTAACAAATGCCCAAAACAATCGAGTCTTGCTTAAATCTGAATTAAGGAGTAGGTGTAGGAGTAGGTATCTTCCCAGCTGCCTAAATAATTTGTATGGGAAGTAAGAAGTACCGACACCGTGCAATTAATTCTATTTTAAAAATGTAATTGACGCAAGTGGACAAAACTACCCATGACTACACTACTGTATATCTGTGCTTAAAATCATTGGATTTCCTTTTTTCCCGAAGCGTTTAATTTTCATTATACCTGTGAGGACTTGTTGTTTTTGGAAACAGGGAAAGAAAAAGCAAGCTTTTTGGATTTACCCAAACCCCATCCTTATTATTATTTATATAGTACTTACCATTGCCATTGCGAGCCACATAGGACAGTAAAAAGAGTAAAAGCTCGTTTTGTATTTCACAATTTTTTTGTACACATCCAAATCAAACCTGAAATATTTTAACCACCATGTGTTATTTGACCCTTAAAATAACGCAGTAGATAGAATAAAAATCTAAAAGATAATTGGAGAAACTTACATTACCATAATATACAGCTTCAAACAAACCAAAATTTATAAGATATAATTTCTCTAATATATCTTTCGAATACTGATGTATCATTAAATCGTTGTTTGACTTGGTGATGGTGATGTATGTCCGGTTTGGCCCAAAGGGGTTCAACATTTTGCATGTTTGGGCTAGAAGACCCAGCGTACTGAGTTAAGCCGCTGCTAAATTTTTATTGCGTTCTTTCTTAGCCAATGCTGGAGTTAAGGTGGTTAACGATTTAAATATCAAAGTCGTAGGGATTATATCTTCGTGTTGCAGCCTGTACTTTTATTTTAGTTCGTTGGCAATTTTTTTCCTTCTCCTCTCCTAATCCTCCCCCTCCCGGTAACAAAAAAGGCATATTGGGTACACCTGAAAACGAGAAAACTATGAGTGCATCCAGTGCAACTGATTATTTGGTTTCTACCTACACTTAAAATTGAGCAGCTAAGTTTGAAGCAATACTTGTATTGTGGACGTCCAACTTGCCAAGCACATTACTAAATAGAACCACTACCATTTGAATTTCTTTTTTCTGCATGCCGTTAATGTTTTTCAAAGAAATACAAACTTGTCTCTATTATTTTCATATTTTTAAAGTTTCACATTTACAAGTTCAAATACACCGATTTTAGATATCGTTTTACAAAAACTTTGCAAAAGTGAAAATATAGGTTATTAATTGCAGATGATTGGCTCCATGGGCGTGAGTTCGCGATAGGCAAAAAGCACAAATAAATAAAATAAATAAATTGCATATGATTTGCCTGTGATGTTTATCGTTTGCTTATGCGGTCCATGGAAGTAAAGGAATAGCTAATATTTTATTTTTGGTGGATACATATCAAAAAGATGTCTTGCAATAATGTTTTCTTGTCAACTGTAAAATCAGTCAATGTTGTTTATGTATCATATATGGCTGCACACATATATAATACTACCCTTACTGCCCTATTCCAATAATAGCACCAAAATTACCAAAAATTATCAATATATCAATTGCACAGTTAGGGAAATTAAAGTGCTAGATATGACTTTAGACATTGCTATTTCGTTGTATAAGCCTGTAAAATTTGTTAAAACTACGTTTATTACAACTTTGGCCTTGTAAGAGACTTATGCTTTACAGCTCTTCTTGCAGGAATTACAAATAGAAATGATTTCCAAAAAATATTTGAAATGTCTCTCATTTGTTACAAAGAGTGCCTGTTGTTGGGGTTTCATGTGGTACACCTGGGATGACAAAAAGCAACTGATCGTGGAAAAGAAGTCAAAATTTCATCGAATTTATTGCTACAATATGCTGTTTTCCATAATAGGAAACTCCGCCATATCCGTCTACCGATTGTATTATTTTCTCAACAAGGAAAACTTGTCGGATAATCTATCGTTCTGTGGTCTAAACAAATAGCCGAATTTGCAAACTCAGCAATGCGGTTTCTAATTGAATTCCGAGGTAAAACTCCATTTTTTAAATCTTATTTAGAATTTTTAAGTTTAAATCTTCCCCCAAAAATAGCACTTCGCGGAATTACTTTGGAAAACCAGGAAATTCAAAAATTCCACTTTCATTTTGGTAAATTAGTAGTTTAATTGGGCGCATTGATGTTTTTGGGGGAAGCCTACAATTTTAAATGTCTCTGTATGCAAAACATTACTTTGTGATGTCCTTTTTATTCAGAGGACCACTATAAGGACCGAGAATACAATGCAACGTCATCAATTGACAATATATTTCAAAGTATTCTAATTTGTACTTGCTGTATGCCGATTTTTGGCTTCTTCTTCTTTTTAGAGACACAAGATTTATTTATTTAACGTCACTACTTCCAAGGCACAACCAGTATTTTATCATTAGATACATTTTCTACTCGTCTGTTATTGGTCCCCATTTTTAGTCATATGTCATTCACTTTACATGTTTTCTACACTGTTGGCATGTATCTCTATTGTCAAAGCAAAATCTGTCAAGAAATAAGGTACAATAAATGTTTTTCAAGTGTCAACATTTAGTTTTTAAACGAATATTCTATTAGATATGGGGCTGCAGGTGTATTCTCAAAGAACTCTGCAAGAAACAGGAAATCCGTCATTCAAATTGTGAGAAGTCAGGAGGTACTTTTAAGTCTGCAAGAAGAAGCTTTAAGCAGTCTTCTGGTACCTCTAAGATCAGTATATACGAGGACGGCTTTAGTATGCAACTTCGTTATGCTCGGACCTTTTGCCGAAATGAGTTTTTCGGAAAAGGGAATGTTCTTTTGGGTTTCGACCATGATCCAGATATTTTGGTTCTCAATCATTGTTGCATGTGCTAAACTGAATGCAAATTCAAAGGGGTGCAGAAAATTCTAATTCAGGAAATTTTAGATTTTAGTTCAGGAAATTCTACAAAAATCCAAAAGATAGAAGAGCTGAACTGTACATGAACAAATTCTGCGAATCCTGGAGACCTCTGAAGATCAAATTGGGCAATGTTGCGTCAATAAACAAACTTAGTTTATTGAAATATATTAACGTATTGAGTAGAGGAAACATGAAAATGCTTTGTGCTAAATAATATGAAAATACTCCGCACTATTACTGTAATATTTAATGGATATTCCGCACTACCCTAAATGTCAACCGTAGGTATTGTCCTTTTATAAAAAAAAGTTTGTGTAACTATCTTTAATGCTGCTTTGTATAACAATAGCGTACGGGATAACAGAAATCCATTAATCTATCCTTTGCTTTGAAAATAAATTTGATAGTATACTATTATACTGCTGCATAAACCACATAATGGATGCACATAAAATTTTTGGTTTTGCTATATTTGCACAAATTTATATTTAGAAGGATAAAATTTAAGAAACATGTGTAATTTTATTTTTGGTAATACATGGTTTTTTGTTTTTGAGGGATTTTAAATGGTTGCACACATTCAACCAAAATCCCTTCTGTTGTACGTAATAATGTGCGACATGTGATAATTTTCGGTGATTCATATTTTGTGCATACTAGACGATTTACCGTATTTGAGGACCATATAGAATTTTAACCTTGAGAGTACATTATATTTCATTTAATGATTCATTTATGAATAAACATAAATTGATGTCATATCTGACATTCTTAAGCATAGATACATATTCACTGTTGTGCACTTTTTGCCCTTCTGCTAATATTTCAAAACCAAAAAAATGTTCTGAATTAAAAATGACTTGAAAAATAAATTACTTTTGCTGTGTATTCCAATGTATTGATTTTTTCATTCGAATTAGTTATACGTAATTTGGTTGAGGGGTATGTATTGAATTACTAATCAACAGGTATTAGTCTATTTACATAAATATGGTGTGAGAACAATTAGTGGGAAAGCATACCTGAGTGCGATTAGTGTGACGGCGAAAAATTTTATTTTCTACCGTAATTCTTGTTTCAACAAAATTTTAAAGCATAATAACATATGACTTTAGAAGTTGTTAGTGCAGACGCATATAAAAGCTTGGGGTTTAAGCCGGGATTAAATATTTCAAATATTTTTAATGCAGTAAGAAGCCAGAAAAGAAAGTCGTGTCTTTGTTCTCCAAATTCTGATTTGTATTTCCTTTTACAATTGTTTTCAATATTTCCATGAAAAGCGAAAAAGTGCCCCAAATTAACAGAAACTTGTTTGTGGAATCAAAATTTGGCTTTATTTGTTATTATGAATTATGGAGGGGACAATCTATCGGTCATTCCTCCTATTGTGCTTAACGTGTACTTAGTCTCCGCAATTATTTGAGAACAAAGTAGAGGCCATTATGATTCAGAAGTTTGAGTATGCTACGTGTGCGCATTTTGAAAATATTCCAAAAGTTATATAGGACGTTCCGTTACACTTATTTTGGAAGTATGTGTACTGAAGTTTGATAATAAAATGGAAAATGTCGTTTTTCTAGAAGACACACATGAGTCTGACCAACTGCTAGACGACAGCATTTCCTGCAAAATCCTGTGTGAAGTTATCACACCCAGTGACGAATCAACGCCTGTTACAAATTTGACATTTCCTCAACAACCAAAACGAAAGAAAAGAATAAAATTTTCTTAAATTATTAATTACTTTCTTCTATAATTCACACAAAATTTACCAGTCACAAGAACTTCCCAAACCTAACTCACGCACCATCGAACAATATTTGTTCGATAGCTAATTGAACATTTCGTCAAAATCACTCGCGTTTTCACCATCACTTAACAACTGCACATCCTGAATATTATGCCAACAGAGAAATACGTCGATTTGGTGAAGATACACAACCATTTAACATTTCATTAACTGAGCAGGTTTTGGCATCCATCATCTACAGTGCTGACTTAAATAAAAATTACGTGTAGAGACGTTGAGGGCATATTTCACAGTTGAGAACAACTAGTGCAACTGTGTGCTTGATATTTTATGCAGTAGATCAACTTCAAAGTTCAGTGGAAGATTATAGAATTAAGATAATATAATTTCCTGGAATAGGAAGGACAGAAATAGAATAAGAGAAATTCTACGAATAGTATATCTATTCTAGTAATAATTCCAGTTGTTTTTATGCAATTAACTTATTTCACATATATTTATATAAATAAATATATGTAAATGTATATATATATATCATTGATATATTTTAGCGACCATCTCAAGTATATATCCCTGGGATTATCGCAATCGAATTATCGCGTTATATTATATATATATTCTGTTATATTATATATATATATATATATATTCTGTTATATTATATATATATATATATATATTATGTTATATTATGTTATATTATGTTATATTATATGTATATTATGTTATATTATGTTATATTATGTTATATTATATGTATATTATGTTATATTATGTTATATTATATGTATATTATGTTATATTATGTTATATTATGTTATATTATATGTATATTATGTTATATTATATATATATTATGTTATATTATATAGATGTATTATGTTATATTGTAGAGCCTCAGCCCACTTTTGTAATTAATTGGCTCCCTTTACTCACGTCGCAATAAGATGACGTGCGAAGCGTGTGAACAAAATTCCCGTTCACACACTGCAGGGTCTAATACAAGGAGCTGTGATGCTCTCGTTTCAACAAAGCTAGTGTATCTAATGTAAATGGCATATTAAAGAATATTAGACATGCATTGTGTTATTTCTCATTACTTCTAGTTTGTAGAAGTACCTATAAAAATTGTATAATTATATCTATTGTTATACGAGGAGGAAATTCCTAGAACATTATATTTTCCTCCTCAGGATTACTTAACTGGCCTTTCCCACGGCCTTGGCCTAACTGCGTCAATACTTAGGTATTGTCTCCGGTTTAAATACACCTGTCTAACACTGTAGAAGGCAGAGTTGGTTAGACTTGATTTTGTTATAAAATTGGTTTTTAAAAGGATAAAATAAATAACTCTTGTAATTTGGAACAATCCTTTGGCACTCTACATTGATTATTCATCTCCTCCGTCCGGTGGCCACGGGACTAGGAACGCCCGTCGGACGAGGAAAGTATTTCCTGTCTGGATTCATATACTAAAATAGCAGGATTACTCAGGTTTTATGATATTATACGAAACCTTATTTATAAGTAAATACCTAAAGTATATATTATATATATTATCTATAATAGCTCCTTTTGGTAAAGTCAATTTGTGAGCCAAACAATTTCAACATAAATGACAATGCCAATCCCCCTAGACAGCAAGCACGTCTTTCCTTGTGGTCTAAATCATGACGTGCATATTCCAAATGTGTACCTTTCAATCAGCAGAACTTTCCTGCACCATATAATCTTAGAGACAAATCTGCGATTCTTCACCTTGATTTGCATGTTGCAGGATGTGCTACTCATATTTTAAGTCTACCCATATATCGATTCCTAAATACAACGAATTAGATAACCGAGCACAGAACAGTACAGAAAGAATTACGTTCTTCCTGCAGAGATACTCTCGGTTCTACGAACATTGGCGTCTTCATTGCATAAGGTGGATGGACTTATTTCTACTATTTGACTTATCCAAAGGGTTTCATTAATTTTTTGTACGACTAAAGCATTGGATGAGCATTGGATTAGGGTACATTATAAGCATAGAGCTGTGCAAGCAGAAATTTAAAATCTTAGGTTTTATTATTCAGCATAGCATGTGTCATCCTGTCCCAGAACAGTTAAAAATATAAAGAAGTGTTGTGTCCCGAATAGTTAGTAGTTGATAATAATATAAGAATTATTTACTAATTTTGGTTTTCCTCTTCCTTCTGCTTCGCTCCGGCGATAGCACATAGTATTATATAAGCACACACAAACTCATGTCACTTCAGTTCTCCAGATATTAGTCTACAATAAAGTAACTCTCTCTCTTATAATTGCAGTAATCCATATTATAATACGAACTATAACCGACATAACAGAAGTAAAGAATAAAGAACTGTGACCACTAGCATACTCAGGACATGAAAAATGTTTAGTTTGCCCTCATTACAGTCGGCACACTTTTTGTGCCAATACTCAAAGGGAGACTACATCAATTATTATTACATTTTCATGATGATAAATAAGATTTTTAATTAGTGTTAACTTTATATTTTTGAAGGGCCCATTCACAATAATCGATAAGTAATGTTTTCGTTACCTTTACCAATTATTGTCCCCAGCTTTTATATAGTCAGTTTCATGATGTATGGAATCAAAGTTTTGTTAAAATGTCGGTAACATGTTAATATATCTCGTTAATGCAGAATATTAAGAAATTCTTTAAATTAGATGTGAAAAGCATTACTGAAGAATTCTGAAGATCATGCAACTGCAACATACATAGCTCTATATTCAATAATCATGTTTTCAAAATAATTTCAAATGTGCAGCAACAACAATCGTTTTGCATTGTCTGTCAGATTACCAAAAGCTAAATGATGTTTTTGTTTGTTGCACACAAATGTCATAGTTAAGGATTCTTCAACCGCAAAGCCGCGTAAAGTAAAGTTATATATTTCTAGAGCAATATAATATTTGTATCTGCAAATACATCTTTTATGTACTAGTATAACATCTGTAATACCTTTATATTTATTTATCGTTTACGTTTACTTTATTATTTTTAACCTGCTAAATTTTCTTTTATTGTTATTATAGAGACCTAATTCGGAAGAACAGGCCGACTTACCCTCTAAGTCGACGCCTTGAATTTCAGACGATGCAACATCCTCTGTTGCCAGAAAAACATAAGGGTATGTTTCTCTCGAATATTGTTCATTTTAATTACTTGTTTAATAACTATCATAATAATACAAGTTTTATAGTAATATCCTATTGAAACTATTTTTTTTATTTTTTTTACAGAATGGTGAAGGCAGCAATGCTTTTTTCAAAAAACATCGTGTTCCCAATCGTCTAATTGTCGACGGGAAAGGGCTGCTGGCTGAGAAGAAAAAAGGATTCTACTTTTTAAAGTGTAGCAGTCTTAAAAGACGTGGTGGAAGGAGGACTGCTCCCCATCGGCGTGGAGTTAAATTACGAAGGAATAAAAAGGAAAAACCAATTACTCGCAGCATGTATAGTTTTGAACGTTTTAGAAAAATCAAAGATGGTTCAATCTGTGTGATCAAGGCATCTTGTAAAAATTTTAATGAGTGTATATAAAATCCGACTATATCCGTTCTGTAAAACTGCGCCATGTTAATTCAAAGATCTGCCAGCTTCTAATCTTTAGTAAAGGGATGCCGACACAAGGATGTTATTGTTTACATTATAAAATAATGATTTTGCATTTCATGGTGGTGCTATAGGTCATGCTTTAAAGGTTCTTTCTTGAAGCTTTGTGCTTAAATGTCATAAAACGTTTTCTATGAATATATTGTGGTGCACAGAAGCTTAATGCTCTTCAGAACAAAAATCCTAACATTTGTAAACAAATTTGTCACACTGTTTGGACGTTTTAGTCCTAAACGTAGATTGAGTTCGCTAGCAATGAAAAATTGTGTTATCTGTTCCTATCTATCAAAATTCGTAAACTTTATTAAACCTTTATTAAAAATATTGGTTTAAACATTGTTAATAAGGTATGAGTATATATAAGTAAATGAACAGCTATCTCTTGTCACGTGTTTCTCCACAGTTCGTGAAACTTTAAAATGTGAAATGTGAATCCCATATCTTTTTTAAGAGTGGTGCATTGACAAAATACACCTGGGCAAAACAGTACTGGGCAAAACAGGAACATGGATGCATTTATTTACAATTTATGAACAACAAAAGGAGTTTGTAATGCTATCTAAATAGGGCATTCATTAATATGTTTATAAGTATTTTTTAAAAGATAAATTAGCAAGTGAAGCTGCCTACCCGACAATGTATTCTGCTGAAAAAGCCCATTGGATTGCAACAGAGTACGTGGGGGATGTTCCAGTGTGCGAATAGATAAATTTAAATAATCCAGAAATCGCCCAAGAGAAAAACCCATATGGATGGAGATTGGTACCCGAAAAGGTAAAGAAACTTTTTGCGTGCCGCTGTGTGTCGCAGAATAGAAAGTGGTTCACTATTAAGGGGAGTGACACTGACATTGTGCCTAAAGTTCATGTACATTTTTGGGGATTACAGTCATTTTCATCCTTTGAGATTTTTCAAATGAACTTTATGAGACAATTATTCAGAACTGGATTTCCCGGTGGGCACTATGTCTGCAAACTACTGTGCGTCCAATTCAATCCTACTTGATTAAATTAGTTTTAAATTCATGGTTTAAAATTATTAATCAGCCTAAAAATAGCGTGATTTATCAATGTAACAATTCTGTTAAGTGCCTGCTCGATAGGAAGTTCTGGAAAAAATAACTAGTATAGTCAGTTCAAATTGTTACTCCATAATTTAAATACTAATGAACAGATTGGCATTGAATATGAATATTCTGATAGGAAAGAATATGGTCTACTAATTGGTAGTTGTGTGCAAAACATTATTTTAGATATACAAAGTGCTGCTATAATTAATATGAGTAAAAGTAACCGCCTTAAAAAGTACCCTGACCATAAAACACATGTGCTTCCACAAAAATATCTAAACTGGAACATGGTAAGAACTATTTCCAATTAAGAATTAACTTAAATCAAATATCAACAAGTGGGAAGGCAGTAAAATTGAAATCTTTGGATAATTTTTACAATTCATTTCCTCCAAATATATGAACACTATGCAATGATAATTGTGTTGAAACTGCGGAGCATTTAATGTTCGATTGCTCCCCTTTTGTATCAAACTAATTACTGCGTTGATTAGCGTTCAGATGGTTTGGCTCTGTCCAAACCATCTGAAATAGACCTGACAAAGGTATTTAAACAATAAATAGACCTGACAAAGGTAATCAAACAATAAATAGACCTGACAAAGGTATTTAAACAATAAATAAACCTTACAAAGTTATTCAAACAATAAATAGACCTGACAAAGGTATTCAAACAATAAATAGACCTGAAAAAGGTATTCAAATAATAAATAGACCTGACAAAGGCATTCAAACAATAAATAGACCTGACAAAGGTATTCAAACAAAACAAAATATTCTAAATGAATTCAGGTCAAAAGCAACTTTTATAGTATTGGCATAATAACACAACATGTTTTCAAGCGGAATGAAGGTTTAAAAGGCTATGAAAAATAGCTTTCTCTATTAATACAGAAGCGTAATTGAATATTAAATATAAGAAAACATACAAAATATTGTTAGAAGGAATAGGAAATACATCTATTTGCACATGCTTATTTCAGAAGCAGTATGTGACAAGCTAATTTAAAACTTATCGTACCTAGTGTACCATTAAACCTTTGTACCATTAAGAAAATAGTAATATACCTTGATGATAGTTTTAGATTAATACATATTTTATTTTAATAGGGGTTTGAACAAAACTCACATTTACCTGAAAAAGGAAAGAATTCTCCATATTTGATGACTTACCTATTATTTTGTACTACTATAAATAATTTTTATGGTAATACGTTCCCTCAACCATGGAGTGAAACTATACGGCATTAGAAACGATTGGTCTATACAGCATATGTGGATCATATCAAAAATCCTCACTCAGATATTATACTACGCGATATTATAATAAATGCGAGCGAGAGTAAAGTAACAGAAAACAGTTATTTCCACATTTGAATATATGTTCATATTCATAATATTCCTATTTTCATGATGTTAAACCCATTCACAAAAAGAATTATGGAGTCTAAGTTTTGTTAAGGCACAATATTTTTGTTGGATACAATTTTGAGGTAGCTTTTTGTTCTCAGTACAATGACTTCCAAAATTGGGTAATAATTATACCGGGTGTAATTCAGAAGGAAATACCCGAGTTTGCAAATGAATAAAGTTCAGCAGTTCTGCTGATGATATTTAAAGAATTCTTATCAGATGTAAAAAACATTACTTCTTTTGGACATCATCTTAATTGTAGAATTTTCGCAATATACGTATGAACATCATAAATTTTAAAACAGTTATTTTACCTGATTTATGTCTTGAGTAATTTTCATTGTTTAAATTTGAGTCCAGTTTGTAAGATTCAAGAGATTATCAATTTCTTTTGAAATTAATTTTCTTTTGTCAATTGAAATCAATTTCTTAATTTCAATTTCAGGAAGATGTGAAGAACAAGAGTAACTTCTTAAGATTAAGATTTTTAAGACTAAAAACTTCTTGCAAGTTGCTGACATCTCTGTCCCCTTCTCATCCTTTTTCCGATCATGAAGGACTTGTCTAAGTGACATTTCTTGCTCTGACCCTAAAACATTGATAGGATACGTGATTTGTACCTAAGGGTACATTTTATTGTTTTATTGCCCTGTAATTGGTCAACCTACCTTAAGTTGGGGTTGGTCAGGGATTGAGTAGAGAGAAGAGATGCCTGCACACTAGCTTATTCTTTGTTACATAGTAACAATTATTTATACTGCGGAAAAACGTCACAATTTATATATTTATTTAAATGTGGAAAAACGTCACAACTTACATATTATTTATTTAAATGTGGAAAAACGTCACAACTTACATATGATTTATATAAATGTGGAAAAAAGTCCACTTCAGTATTGCCGTCGTCAAAGAAATACAAAATAGCAACATGCAATACACAGTAATTAAACAAAATATATATCATATAATTAGGTATGAAGACTTGTTATAAATACTTACTTGTATAAATCCGCTGTTTTAGAAGACAGAAACAATTTTGTCTTCCGTCGGGCCTGCCAAAACCCCCGGAGAAGCAACAGCAGACGTTGAGGGCGATTCCTCAGCCTTAGCCACTGGAGCAGGAGCAGTGAAACTATGAAACATACAATTATATTTATGTCCAAATTGGTGTTTATGTTAGCATGTATTTATATATTATTTAATTTTATTTATTATATAATTTATTAATTTCCTTTTTATTATTTTTACTTACCCAGTGAACTGGTTTTCCAGGACAGGGAAATCCTCCTGCCAAATACACGTTTCTCCCCGCGAGAAAACGAATCCTGTACCCGACGACTTCTGCCCACTGACAGAGCTCGCATACGCATTCCAGGCAGGTAAGGTGGCTAGCACAGCCTGAAAAACAAAATAAATTTTTTTCTGAATTCATTCGCCGCATACTTGCAAGATTGCAAATTACAACACACCTGTTGCAGATTCTTCTTTGAAGAGAACTGCTTCACTTCAAACAATGGCATCACACTGCCCCAGGTGAGAATATATGATCACAGGTATTCAGTCTCAAGCATCCGAATTGATGATACAGTAATACAATTCCCTATTTTACTACATTTTACATTATTTACATTACAGCATTGCATGCACGTAGTGTGTGTCGTCCAATCGCACTTTGACTCTCCTGTAATCTGTATAAATTGTTTAGTCGTGTCTTCAGCATTGCCCACTCATTTTTTATTCTTCATTAATTATTTCAACTTGTAAGGTAAAGCTACATTTTGTCTTTATCATTACTCTAAAGTGCCTGCCGTTTGATTTCTAGGACAAAAATCGACTTTTCTAATGTCTTCAAGGGGTAATCTTTTTTTAATTACTTCTAAATACTGTAAATTTTTTTGAGAGTCAATTAGGTTAAAGAGAGTAAAATGACGTAATTTACTACATTGAGATTTGCTAATGTGTTTTTATGATCACGGATTTCATTTGGTCAACTTAGGGCCACACATTTGAATAAATCAATTTATCCTTTAATTGTCAGCCGATCAGAGGCAGTTCAACAAGCTCTTTTTCGTCATCTTGGGTAACAAATCGTTTGTGCTCTAAAATTGGCTATTTTATTTTTTTAGCAGTGCAAATCGATGCCCTCATTTACATGGAAAGGGTTAAATTGCAGTGGACAGCAGTATTTGACAAATACTATCGTGATATAATTAACTTACCAACAGAGAGTAGGATGAGAAAATTGTTATGGTTGGCCATTGGAGATGAACTAGAAAAGGAGTATCATTTAACGTAAGCTCAGGTGTAGGAATTGGCACAACAGATGAATGATGAGTTGACCACCCTGCAAACATTATTAACATCTGCTGAAAGACAACTTAACGTTCGCCGTACTCGGTGTGAAAAACTACAGAAAACCATATCTAGGCTAGAAAATCAAATTGCAACTATGGATGAGCACTATAACACAGTGCATGACCAACTCCAGACGGAGTTCCAAAAAATGCGAGAAGACAAGAAAGATCTGCTAATCAACCAGTCAGTTGCCTCCCATAAAGTGAAGGATCTGGACAACGAAATTATGATCTTGAGGACACTCAAGAACCACTTCCAAGACGATAATGATGGACTGTGGACAGAGAAACCAAGGCACTACTGAGATCAAAAGAGGAAAAATTCAAGAGTATTCAAGAGTTATTTTGTTAATCAGTCAGTTATTTTGGCAGTAGTTAGTTATTTTGTTAATCAGTCAGTTATTTTGGCAGTAGTTAGTTATTTTGTTAGTCATTTTGTTAGTTATTTTGTTAGATAGTTAGTTCAGTTAGGGTTAAATAATTAATTATTACTCGTCGTAACTTATATTTATAATATTTTTTATTTATAGATTGCATCGACTTCATAACGTTTGACAGATGACTTCAAATTATTGACTAGTTAAATTAGTAATAAATTCTTGTTAGCCAATGAACGCCGTAAAATCATTTTGGTTGCGTAGATTTTGGTTGCGGACGAGAGTTTGGGAACTGGGTGGCTGTCTTTTCTCGCGAAGGGGACGAAATTATTGCAGGTGCAGCAGCTGGAGGTGGTGGTGGCGCTGGTGGTGAAGGTGGTGAAGCTGATGCTGCTGTAGCAGACCTTCTAAAAGGTTCAACTGGTCCACCTCCTCGTCCTCCACAACCGTTAATCGGTCGTCTGCATCCTCCTGCTCCTCCATCACCTGGTCACCCACATCACCTGGCGCTTAAAAACAGGTGCCCCATGATCTTGCAGTTTTCAAAGTAATTTCGATCGTCTGCTATTGCATTATATAAAGCATTTTCAGAAATTTTTCCTCCGGTTTTTTCTTTTTCACCGAGTGAGGACTTAATTTTTTCTGTTAAAATGACATACTCATTTTGCAGTACTTCATCAGATAAATCACAGGGCAAATACTGCTGTTTCCTTGCTCTGCAGTAATAATCTTTAATTTGGTCAAGTGGAACTGTATTTTGCTTTTCTATACTTTGTAAAGAAAATACCTGGCCTGCAATATCCGAAACTTCGCATTTAGCATTATTGATTCTACTTTCTAAGTGCTCAACGAATGCTTTTGCCAAATTGCAGACGTCTTTGCAATTATTCTGCAGGGCTGCCTCATATTTATCGGCTGTGTATACTACCTGACCACTATGACTAGTAGCGGAAGCAAAACAAATGTATTTATTCAAAAAATTTGAATGTACTTATATTTATTCAAAAAATTTGAATGTACTTATATTTATTCAAAAAAGTTTGAATTTATTTGAATTGACTTGAATTTATTCAAAAAATTTGAATTTACTTATATTTATTCAAAAAAGTTTGAATTTATTTGAATTGACTTGAATTTATTCAAAAAATTTTGAATTTACTTGAATTTATTCAAAACATTTTGAATTTATTTGAATTTATTCAAAACATTTTGAATTTACTTGAATTCATTCAAAACATTTTGAATTTATTTGAATTTATTCAAAACATTTTGAATTTACTTGAATTCATTCAAAACATTTTGAATTTATTTGAATTTATTCAAAACATTTTGAATTTACTTGAATTTATTCAAAACATTTTGAATTTACTTGAATTTATTCAAAACATTTTGAATTTACTTGAATTTATTCAAAACATTTTAAATTTACTTGAATTTATTCAAAACATTTTGAATTTACTTGAATTTATTCAAAACATTTTGAATTTATTTGAATTTATTCAAAACATTTTGAATTTATTTGAATTTATTCAAAACATTTTGAATTTACTTGAATTTATTCAAAACATTTCGAATTGCCATGCGTTCCTGAGATATGCGATATACTCACTAACTAACTGACAGACAGACAGACATCCCGCAAACATACAGTAGCTTTCCGCTACTGATTAATCTAACAGTGATCAGCTTTACAATTCTGCTGTAGTATAATTACATTACGAAGACATGTTATTTGAATAGAATGTATCACTTACGATTTCTCCCATCCTTCATACATAGTTTCGTCCAACAATTTCTTAATTCCGGTAGCTATTCCAATACCTGTATGGTCAGTTACTTTTGCTAATCCAAGAAAGAAATGATCTTTTCTACCATTTACATGCGAAATAATGCCGACAATTTGATGGGTTTGCCTATTAGGAGTCATCTTGTCAGCAATTATTGTAAATGGTGCTTGGTAACCAGTGCTCTGAAGAGGTGCTTTCTGAGACAGTTGGAACTCTTCTTTTAAAACCTCGTAGTAGTGATCCTGCATTTCTGTTGAAAATGCTACACTGTGATTTTTAACACCAACGTCCATACCCTTTGCCGAGTCGCAAGCTACTTCGAGCTCATAGCTTAGGGCACTGCTATTAACTCTAATTGCCTTATAAGCACTTAGTCCCAAGACAATTCCTATTTTTTCATTTCGTGGCAAGTTTTCTTGAATGACCTTTTGTTGGTGTGATTCTTGTCCAAAGCAGTCTTGGTGAGCCTGACTGTCAACGTGTTTGACTAATGTTTGCTTCAAGTTACTAAATAATTTTTCCTGTCCTTTTTTTGTTACTTTCTTTGGCTTTTCAAAGTCGTAATTAAAAAATCCAGGCTTAACTGCGTCCGTTGAATGTGCAACACATGTTGCACATTCTAATCCTTTCTTCTTTGCTTTCTCTTTGTCTTCGTAAGCGTAGTCATAAAATGGCAATGCAACTAAAACTTCATCCATAGTCTTCGCATGAATGGCTTCTCTCTTTTTCTCTTTGCTCAATCTTGCTATCCCAGTTTCTACAGGTTTTTTCTTTAAAATTGCACTATCACTTGTCCCTGACAAGTCTTTAGTGCCTGTGTCTTTTAAGCTGCGTGTGCCCGAAAGTATTCCTTTTATTTCTTCGTTGTGCTGCAAATGCATGTCAGTCATTTTCTGCAGAGCAGATTCTAACATTTTTTCTGCTCGTAATTCACTGTAAGAATATGGAACAGTGTACCGGGAGCCGGCACTTGTTGACTGCTGAGATTCTGGAGATGGAAAAGTACATTGATTTGTTTCCATTGGAGTTTCTCTTTCTTGTGAGGTGGGATTGATCACATAATTAGTGGAAGATGAAGTAACCCCAGCAAAATCCACATAATTTGTTCGAATTTGCTTTTCGATCTCCGCTAAAGAAGAGTTGGCTGAAAATTCGCCACTTGCATTCCCCACTGACACTGACTTCTTTATGCGTTTATTGGGACACTCATTCATCTTTCGCAACTTCTCCTCTATCTTACGTACCTTCTCTTCTCTTCTACGTAATTTCTCTTCTGTCTCCTTCTGCAACTTCTCTTTTTCCTTTCGCTTTCGTCTTCCTTTTCAACGTCCATTCCCTGCACAGATTTTTTCATTTTATAGTTTTTGTTTGACTAACTATAATGACTTGAACGTTTTGTACGCTTTCACTTCACGTGAACAGGTAAAACATATTGATCATATTTAAAACACATCGCAACTACTGCTGTTACTTACCCACAAACTTCTGAGAGTTGTTCCACTGGAATAGATTTTTTCTCTCACCGCATGTCCCCTATGCTGATTTTCCGTATGTCTTTTTAAATTATGGAATTCCAAAGTGGTGTCGCAGTAATAGCATGTAGCATCTCTATTAGAGTTTGTATACGACTTTTTACTGGGAGCACGGGCTTGCATTTTGGTATTATTTCTACTTGCAATTGTAATACTTGGTACCGCTTATGGAACAAACTACGGTGTTGCTTTGACTTACTTACTTTGGCAAATGCAACGCAACAGACAAAGAAAAAATCGGGAGAAATAAATGAAGGCAACGTAATGTGCATGTCTGTATTTAATAGTACTTAAAATGACTATACATACTATACATGCATTGAAATGAAAATAATAAGCCCTAAAATGCTGAATATAGAGATATATATAGAGATATATATATGAATATCTAGATAAATATATTCATAAATCACACATTCATATATACATTAATGTAGAAATGTAATCTTATAGTTCAATAGGAATCCAAAGAAATAGGTGTCAGATTTCTGTCGCCAATCGCGTTTGGTGACTGCATGACTAATCGTGCTAACATAAACAATTTTTTCTCTATCTCCTTTCTTAAACTGCATGCATGTATTATATCAGCAAGGCAGACTTATATCAAGGCTTAAGTACAAATTTTCATTGTCTTTTGGCGACTTGTGCAACGAGATATAATTAATTGGGGCAGTACCCGGTCTGACTTTACGATGCAGTGTGCCCAACATCCCCAAATGGAAAGACAAGAAGACACAGTAACGTGTTATGAAGTTCTATCTTTAAGGCTAACGCAGTAAGCATAATACATCCTATCAAGCTAACAAAAATTCAATACTTTGAAATCTTTTGTTTATCATGATGTTTTATGGTTTACCAGCTTTGTGTGGGCGTCATTTTATGTTTTCGCAAACCAGGAGGAGCTTCAATTAATCTATCTCAGACATTCACCACCTTTCAGACTTAGGAAAAACAGGCAACATTTATTCTGCATTTTACGAACAACTATTTGTTAAATAAGCAAACAAGTGCACCATTCTTACACCTAAAAATCACCATTCATTTCTATTATTCAGTTTTTGAAAGTTGGGTTTATTAGCATAACTCTGCTCCCGATGAGTTTAACAAGTGGCGAAACTGAGTATAAAATGAATAAAATTTTGGAAGCAGGAGAATTTATAAGCAAGGCAAAAGCATTGGAAAGCACCGACTTGTTCTCTTGTTACCACTACTACTGCCTCGCAGTACGGAGTTATGTGAGATGTAAGTTTAAAAAACGAATACACATTTTTTTGACAAATAACATTAAACAAATTATATGTGAAGTTTTAGCGGACTGGTTTTTAGTTATTCGCAGTACCCCATAATTTCTCTCTGCCTTTAATTGAATACAGGTTTTCGTGATGAAGAAGACGATAACATCAGAACAGACATTGGATGTATGGTCAGAGTCTACGGGAACAAGAAAGATGAAATCTATAAGACCCTGATGGCCAATGAAAATATTTTGCAAAAATCAACCAGAGTTTCATCGAAGGAAACTTCAGAAATATCATCCAAGGTTTCAAATCCTGGACCTCCTTCTGCACAATTTTCTGAAAATACAGTAGCAAATGCGTCTGAGGGATTAAGACGGCGGGTAGTATCCAGCAGTGCTAGTAACCCAGGCACAGTACCTGGCGTGGTCAGAAATGCTACATATGCGAGTATTCCTTTTCGCTCTATCGATGGTGCTGGTAGTGCAGCCGGTGCTGGGACTGCAGCTGGTACTGCAGCAGGTGCTGCTGGTATTACTCCCAATCTAAGGGAAAATACATACATGCCGTAAGTCTTATCTACTTACTCTACTTACTTTCTTTATTTTTATCTAATAATACATATTTGTAGTAGCTGCAGTGGCCCAGAACCGGACACCGTGGACCAATTTACCGAGGTGTTTTTGAAAGTACTTGCAAATCAGAAGGAAACTGGCGTTACCCTTAATGATATCATTGGGGGTAAACGGCAAATAAAAGCCATAATGGACTGCGTGGTTTCTCCAATCAAGTACAGTCAATTTTTTCAAGCAAACTCACCTTCATCTGCCTCCTGGAAACGGGAAGTCTCTGTTGGCCAAGGCAGTAGCTAGCGAGATAAAAGATGTTGCCGACTTTATTACTATTACTTCAGCTGATATGTTGGACAAGTATATCGGCGAAGGGGAGAAGAAAATTAAAGCCCTCTTCTTGGCCATTAGAAGACACATGAAGGAATCAGGACGACGATGCGTTCTATTTATTGGTACTTTAATTTCATATTTTAAATAAATATTTTCGGTTGCTTATTATTGCTGTGAGTTTTTTATTATTTTACTGATTTTATACAGATGAACTTGAGAGTGTATTGACAAAGAGGGAAGAAAGTTCGAAAACCAATGGAGTTTTGACCCAGTTTTTTGTAGAAACTGAGGGTACCAATTCAGCTGAGAATAAAGGATTAGCTATAATTGGAGCAACAAATATTCCTTCTCATTTAGATGAAGGATTAAGGTAATCTTTTAATTAAAATAATTTTCAATTAGATTAAGATTTTAATCAAACAAATATAATTTTTTATACAGACGGCGATTTGGGAAGTATTTACATGTCCCTCTGCCGAATGCAGATGATCGTCTGGATTTGTTCAGACACACCTTGGGAAACGCAGCGTTTTATTTGCTTAGCGAAACGGATGTTGATTACTTTAAACATAAATCGAAAGGGTAATGAAAGCCAAATATTATTTCATCGTTTCGTTAGTAATTACGTTATTAAAAATTATTGAATACAAATGCTTAAACACTATTATGCTTTTAACGTTATCACTATACCATTTTAGTTATTCAAACAACGACATTGCAAATTTGGTAAACGATATAAAATTGATGCCCTGGAACTGGACTCAAGTTTCTTCGTTTTTCAAATTTGTCAAGATTAATGGGAACCCAGGCAAAGAAACTGATGCTGATAAACAGTATTGGATGGCCTGTCCTCCTACTGCTATAGGAGCCATGCCTCACAGACTCGAGGATTTTGAGGAGAAATATGTCGTTCCGCCATTAATAACCCGGGTATACACATTAAATGTAGAAATAATTTAAAAATTTGTTTCTTTTATTTTTAATTTAAAGTAATTTATGTATATGTCCTTAGCACGATGTAATTTTGTGCCTAAATGCAAGAAAACCGTCTTGTAATAGCAATGACGAAAAAGGGTTTGTCAAAATGTGTGAAAAATTTGACGAAGATTTTGGAATTCGCTTTGTTTCGGATTTGAACTGGGGAATCTTTGAAAGACAAGATGTATACGACTTTGCTGGAGACAATCCTCCTCATCACAACATGACATGCATGGAGATTTTCTTCGTTGTCCTTGCTTCACTCCTCGATTAAAGCTTGACAAAAAAGGGAGTTTGTATTTGTTATAATTGGATTTATGTACCCTATTTTGAGTATATTGGGATTAGTTTTAAATTAAAACTTAAAATAAAGTATACATCGAGCACTAACCATGACCATTTTTTTCATATATAAACTTCTTACTCATTCTCCATTTTGCTTGCTAAATTGATGTATTGTTTCTTATGTTTCTTCACCCTCACCTTCTCTTGTCTATCTTCCTTCTCTTTCCTCGTCCTTCTCTTTCCCTCTGTATATTGTTCTTTCATCTCATCTCCCATCTCTTCTCTTTCGTCTTCCTTCTCTTCTTTCCTCTTCCTTCTCTTTCCTCTCCCTTCCCTTTCCTCTTCTTTCCTCGTCTTTCTTTTCCTCTTTTTCTTTCCCCTTCTCGTCCTCATTTTTTATTTTCGTCGAAATGTGGAATGCAAAAATTTTCCGGCGGAAAATTTTAAATCTCGTCCCTCCCCCAAAATCTCGTCCCAGCCTGGCTGACAAGCTGTGGCAGATTATCGAACCCTGGCTTAAAGAAGGTGTTGATTCGATATAAATGTTTAGTACATTTTTCTTAATAATCTATTTTTATTCTTTAGAAAACGAAGGCGACATTCGACCTTAAAAGGTTGGCATTGTTGGAAATTCTGTTAAATACAAAATGTGATGACAACGCTGCAAGACTGTTATTTGCCTTAAGATGTATTGATGAAATGAGACTGAAGCCGACACCCCACTCTGATATTTTTAATGAACATCAGAATTTTGCCATAATTATGTCCAAACTGTACGCAAAGGGTCTCGTTACAAAGGAGCAAAATTTGATCTATGTAAGCCTTAAAAGATAAAAAAGTGTAGTAGCAGCTGTTCGGGTTGTTGGTTTTTAATTGGCAAGTATGCTTAATTGTATAACACAAAAAAATGATGTCGGATTGTAAATAGGAAAGCCGGTTGCTGGCAGCTGAGAAAGAAAAACTGGAAAAATCGAAAGAAGTGGATAGAGATAGAATTAAAGTTGAAAGTCAAGAACTCCAAATTGGGGATGAACGAAATCTGTTTCCAAGCCGTACAAATCCTATGCTGAGTTGGCTTGGTTAGTAGTTTGATATTCTAAAATTCCTGTTTGTGTACCTAAGTGAAATGATGGAATAAGAAGTGTGATAATTTTTATTTTTAGGTCTTAAAATGTTGTATGCAGTATTTGGATTTAGAGGAAGTTAGGAACGCCCGTTATATTTCAAAAGTCTGGAGTTCCATTGGACTGATTGTACTAAAAAGTCGATCATCGATTGAATTTTTCCCGAAGACAGATTTAGAACCTGCTGACCGGTCTCCACTTGATTTCCTTACAATATTTCCTTCTGAAACGCCGGAGACGACTTCTTTCACTTGCTATGATTTTTGTGGTTACAAGGCACCGTATCCTATTGAGGAGTTAAATTACTTTTTCCGAAGTCAGCAAAAGCACATCAGAAAGCTAAGTTTCAGAGGAGTGCATTTAGCAGACGAAAATTTTCAACCAATTAATAATTACGACGTTAGTTCATGGTTATTGAATTCCGCGATTACCAAACCTAATACCAAATACGACACATCATTAGAGATCATTGTTATTCCTGTTTTTAGTGATGGTGTTAGGGCTTCAACAGTATTATTTGTGCAATTAAATGCTCTTAAGAACATTAAAGAAGTGCGACTTTTTGAGTGTGGTGTATACGCACCGGAAGAAATTGTAACAAGTCCAGCCAAGATAGAAATCAGAAATGCAGCTTTTCAAAAAATGGAAATCAATTGACTGAGATGAGATCTGTGTCAATGATATTTTTGATTTCTCAAAATCTAAGGAGATTATATTGGTCTACGACAATAACACTACCAATGCAACCAAAATGAATTTAGAAATGGACAGAAATGATGACATCAAACTTCAATCTCTTACTTTGGTGAATATTGAATTGAAGAATATTAGAACCTGTAGGTGGACTGTAAAGCACCTAGATTTGCATGGTATACCTTATGCAGAAAGTTCACAGATGAAAATCAAGCAACTCACAATTTCTTTGTCTCCAGTTGATATTTCCATTTTACCACAATCAATTAAAAAACTGACTGTCACCCAAATCTTTGAAGATAATTGCGTATGCACCCGACCAACAGTTCTACACAATATAAAAGCTTTGAAGTTAAGCTTTGGTTACAACAGTGATGAAATTCTCAGGTTTTTACAATCTGGTACTTTTAGTTGCCCATCTCTGGTTGAGCTTCATCTGGAACACAATTCGCCGTTTATTAAGGAGATAAACATAAACTGGATTCCCCAGACAGTCAAGATTCTTAAACTGGAGGGCATTAATATTACAGGGATGGATAGACATTTAAACCTGGATACCATTGTTTTGAGTAAATACGTTCTTAGCCAATTGGGAGGAGTTTTCAGCTCTCGCATTCTAACTGCCAATTTAGTTTTATGGCTTCACGGTTATCATTTAGTACGTAATGTGGATGAATTTCTATACTTTGTGAACAATCAACAAATCTGTCGTGGGTCGCTTAAACGTATTTATGCCGGTCCATTTGGCTGGACCAATAACGGAGAAAAACCTTTTGAAAACAGTTCTCTCAGGCAATACGTTGACAGGGAAGCAGAATATTACGTATTTGAACATCATATGGGGAAAGGCATAGATTTTGAAGAATTTAAAAGTGTAATGGAGAGCAATATTGAATAAATCGCAGCACACGTATGTGTTTATAATAATGTTGAATGAATTTTCCTTTTTGCAACATGAATACTGTAAACAAGGGGTTAGTAAATATCTATTGAATTATATTAATGTATTGAGTAGAGGAACCATGAAAATGCTTTGTGCTAAATAATATGAAAATGCTCTGCACTATTACTGTAATATTTAATGCATATTCCTCACTACCCTAAATGTCAACCGTAGGTATTGTAGTTTTATATAAAAAAGTTTGTGAAATTATCTAACTGCTTTGTATGATAATAGCGTACGGGATAACAGAAATCCATTAATCTATCCTTTGTTTTGAAAATAAATTTAATAGTATATTATTAAACTTCTGCATCAACCACATAATGGCTGCACATAAATTTTCAGGCTTTGCTATATTTGCACTAAATTTATATTTAGAGGGATATAATTTAAGAACCACGTGTAATCTTATTTTTGGTAATACTTGGTTTTTTGTTTTTGAGGGATTTTAAATGATTGTATACATGTTAACCAAAATCCATTCTGTTGTACGTAATAATGTCCGACATTATTGTGATACTTTCGGTGATTCAAATTTTGTTGTGCATACTAGACGATTTACCGTATTTGAGGACCATATATAATTTCAACCTTGAGAGTACACTATATTTCATTTAATTTACCTTACGAATAAACATAAATTGATGTCATATCCAACATTCTTAAGCATAGATACATATTCACTGTTGTGCACTTTTTGCCCTTCTGATAATATTTGAAAACCAGAAAAATGTTTTGGATTAAAAATGACTTAAAAAATAAATCACTTTTGCTGTGTATTCCTATGTATTGATTTTTGCATTCGAATTAGTTATACCTAATTTGGTTGAGGGGTACGTATTTAATTACTAATCCAATCAACAGTCTATTTACATAAATATGGTGTGAGGGCAATCATTGTGAAGCCAAACCTGAGGGCGATTAGTGTGATGGCGAAAAATTATCTTTTCTATTGTAAGTCTTGTTTCAACAAAATTTTAAAGCATAATAGAATATGATTTTAGAAGTTGTTAGTGCTGACGCAAGTAAAAGCATGCGGTTTAAGCCGGGATTAAATGTTTCAAATATTTTTTATGAAGACGCCACAAAAGAAAGTCGTGTCTTTTTACTCTAAATTCTGATTGGTATTTGCCTTTACAATTGTTTTCAATATTTCCATGAAAAGCGAAAAAGTTGCTAAATTTGACAGAAACTTTGTAGTGGTATCAATATTGGCTTTATTTGTTCAGAATTATAGTGGAGGGGACAATCTATCGGTCATTCTTTTTATGGTGCTATGGTGCTTAACGTGTACTTAGTCTCCGCAATTATTTGAGAACAAAGTAGAGGCCATTATTATTCAGAAGTTTGATTATGTTACGTGTGCGCATTTTGAAAATATTCCAAAAGTTATACAGGACGTTCCGTGGCACTAATTATGTGTGCTGAAGTTTGATAATAAAATGGAAAATGTCCTTGTCGAAATATATACTACAAAAAAGGCATCATAATTATACCATACCTTCTGGTTACACGAAACTTCAACAATTATATCATTCCATATTCACCATCATCTAACAATAAATCAATGACATAGCTGAATTCTGTGCATTATGTCTTTTTTGAGTTGGCAGTGTCAATGAAGTGTGCACTACAATTAAAAGCAATTGGTGTCGTAAAAGTTAGTAATAGGAATCGTGTATTACTTTAGTAGTGTATTTATTAGTAATAAGAGTTTACAATAAAATAAATAATAAATTGACGATGCATGGCATTGTGAGTACTTTTACCACAGGAAACTACAAATAATAACGCACTAGTTAAGTGATAAATGACAATTACATTTATTAAGATGTGCACCTATTTTTCGTTTGAGAAGGCATTTACATTTTTAAAGAGTTTCACTTCAATAAAGTGGAACACAAAAGTGTATTCAACCGTTTGTCCTTGTAAGCTCATAACACATCTTCAGTATAGTTAGTAATTTGCAGCCAATATTTGAAATTTGGCAAAATTTCTTTTAAGTACTTCTTAAGTATTCTAAGTGTGATTTAAATGAATATTGTTGAAGACTATAAATTGAAGTGCAAACTATTATTTTGATGGTTAAGACGTCCGTCATTTGTGTTTTTGCAATTTCATTCTGCCTCAGGAAAAGAAACATTCAGTGAATATTATTACTCCTAGATACATTAACGTTCATTATTTTTCTGCCACAGCAATCACAGAAAAAGCACTTTTCGTTATTGCTAGGAAATGTTTGCAATTACAAGTAAGAACAAAATTAGGAGATATCTTCGGAATTCCTTTATAGTTATAGTAATACTTGACATTTGTCTTGGTTTCAGCTTACCGAAAAATAGAAACTGCGTTAAAATGAAAGCTGTTAATCTGCTACTCGATTCTTTTGTAATAGATTTTAAAATTTCAATTATTTACGACGACTTGATTCCTTACATTCCCCGATTAGAGATTGGAACACTTTCTTTACTGCACACTGAAAGTATTATCTCAGGACTTGAAAATCTAACCCAAGAATTTGATTGGAGGAAGTGGATACTTCCAACAATAAGAATTTTTATCCTCACAAATGATACAGGATCAAAATTTCTTCGCTACTCCCTATCGGCTTACAAGTCCCGGAGAATTTAGAGCAGTCCTATCAAATCGTGACTGGAAACGATGGCTATGCCTTTGCCACCTGTGCAGGAATTATTCAAAATCTAAAATGGGAAATGTACATTAAACCTTATGACTTTTTAAGTTGGGTATTTATTGCTTTGTCAATACTGCTTTTATCAACAGTTTATCTCTTTCAAAGAAAAGGGAGCACTCTTCAATTTAGTATCTCAAAAATAAATTTTAAAACAATAAGAGCCACTCCGTTTCTAAATACAATGTTCAATTATTACGCTGTTTTATTAGAGCAAGGAGTGTCATTATAGAACGGAGTAGCAAAAAGAAATGCAATTTTTACATACGCTATTTGGATAATTATCAGTGTAATCCTAAGCAATGCCTACAAATCAATTATAGTAGCTATAATGTCGTCCCCACCGAAAATGGAAACCAATTACACGCGGGTATCAGATCTCGATGATTTTATTCTAGCAATGATGTCTACTGATCCTTACTATGAAATCATTCGAAGAGCCTTTTTTCGGCAAAAAGATTTCGTTATTGCATCTTTAAATGAAGTTGACATACATCGTGTGTATTATTGTACAGATCCACTCGTTGAAAATATACAACAATATTTTGGCGTACCTCAAGAACAAAACATTTCTTCATGCGCTGATAAAATATATGACCCCAATATGAAGGAATTGCATATTGAAAAAATGCTAGAAGGATATAAACTGTTGGAAAGTTTAGGAATTCGTGGAATATATGCTTCAATGTTTTCTTTTTCAAAATTAAATATAAACAAATTTGAAATACAAAAAGTCGAACAAGATGGCATTGCAACGTTTGACGAAGTAGTCAAGATGAAACCTCTTTTGGATCTTCCTACAAATTTTATTTTTGTTTCAAAGAATATCCCAGACACCGATAATATTCTGAAGATTGTTAAAAGTTACAACGCTCTCTTGAAAAACTGCAAAATACGAGCATTCTTTGATAGGATTGCTAACGTAGAATTGTATGCTAAATACATTTTCCACGACTTAAATTATTACGCAGGACCTGAATATTTTCTTCCAACTGTAAAATACTACGGAATCCCATATTCTATTTATCAGGAATTTTTATATTTTAGAATGAAAATGACGATGACTTCAGGAATTTATAAATTATTTGAAAAGTGGAACAAATTATTTGAAGAAGAAGAAATAAGAAGCTTAATGAAAAATGATTCTGAATTTTTGTCGATCAAAAATAGTATTTCGCAAAGAGGAATCTCAACAAAAAATTCCAATATCATGAGTGTCTTTTATGTCTACTTAATGATTATGTTGACAACGGTTGCAACGGTCTTTTTTGTGGAATGCTTCTCTGTTACAAAGGTCAAGGAATTCATAAGCGTCCACTACTCAACGGGATGCCTTATAAATATATTTCGAAGGATATTGAATACATTGCCACAAAAAGAGGAAATTCAGCGTATCGCAACGAAATTTTTTTCTTGGAAATAACGATGGGTTTCTAGAACTATATTCTTTATTCTAATGCATTGTATTTTTCCATTTTAATTTGTAAAACCTAAATTAGTTTAAGGAATATTAATACAGAATGTGAGTTATCAATTTAGTGAACAGATGTTATCCCATTACTAAAAGCAATTGACATACATCATTTACGCTTTACAATTCAGTTCTTATTAAGATTATATTCTGAGCAAATAATTGATATTTCAAAAAGAAATGTATTTAAAAAATGGGTCACTGCATTAAATTTACCTACTTTCAAAAAACATTCATTAGTTTATGCTTCACAAACATACTTGCAAAATGGGACAGAGATATTTACTCTATTGATGTATGTTTGTAATTCATGTTGAAATTACAGAATACAATTTGACATAAATTGTAATGTAAAAGAATATATTTTGTTTACAAGTGACACAATTTCAAACATAAGTGCAGTGCAAGGAAAAATAACTTACTAGTGGTAAAAGTGTTTTAATGTATGATTTGTACTTTAAAATGTAATACGCAGCTCAAAGAGTACAAAAAATCTTAAAAACTCCAGTCTGGCTAAATAAAAACAGGCTTTAGATTTAAGTATTTCACATTTTCAAGTGTTTCGTTTTTTATTTATTTAGTTTTCTGGATTATCTGCACATACATATTGATTGACATTAGCAAACATTTAGCAATTTTTTATGTATTAGTAATACTGTATTGCGATTAGTAGTCGAAAGTTTTTCAGGTTGTTTTCACAGAATTTTATAAACTTGCAGCCTTTAATAATAAGAATTTGCTGCCAAGCGCTTTCATAAAAACAAGGTTTTAAAATGCAATTCACAAAATTAAGTTTTCAGTTCCTAATATTAATTGTATTATTTTTTTATGTATTCAAAACTGAATCGTTCAACTTTCAATTTAAATGTTTAAAAAGATGTGCAATAACGGTAATTAGAGAATATCCTCACCGTGATGATAATGTCTTTGAAATACTCTTGGAAAATTTTTCACCGGAAAATACATTTAAAGTGGAAGTATTGAAATCATTTTACAATGAAACAGTTTTATCAAAGAAAGTATTCTACCATTTCACAGAATGCTCCGTTCTGTTATACATACTGCAAAAAGAATTTGGTCACACCAGGGTTAAACACCATTTGGTGCATTCTTCAGTATCAATGCACAGCTATCCGGAAAACTACGTTTTCTTCCTAACAGAAGAAACTTCAATGTTTGATTGATTGATTGATTGATTGAGAAATTTTATTGACCAATTATTAACCGTTACAAGTAGCATGTTATCTTCCATACATAGTCCTCTAAAATCTAAAAAAAGGGGAAATTATTAATTATTATTATATTTAGTTATAAAATTATTTCAGTAATTAAATAACATTCGTCAGCATTCTGCTTCATTTTAATTATGACAGATTCAGTGATTATTCTTTATAGTTAGTGATTAATTAATCTTCTCTTTGCATGATACAAAATTCTCGGATTCTTTCTTCGAATGAACAATATGTTTTCTGATCCTGGATTTCTGTCGGGAGAGAGTTCCAAAGTTTCGCACTCCTATATGAGAATGCCGATCTGGCAAAGGATGTGTACATATTAGGTAGGATTAAATCATTTTTCCGTCTCATGTCTCTCTCTCCCTGCTTTCTCCTTACATAATCTTTATCTATGATGTATTCATGCAGTGGGGTGTTTACATTCATTACATGTAGGTAAACGAAAAGAAGTGTATATACATCTCTTCTTTCATGCATGTACAGTAAATTATAATTTTCTAGTAATTTATTTTTCTTATATCTATTGTTGGTGCGCTTGCCCCATAACAACGCTTCGCACATTTTGGTTATTATTTTGTTGAATTTGTCTATTTTAGTCTGAGATACAGTCCCCCAAATGGGAAGACAATAATCTAGTTTAGATAAAACTAATGAGTTACATATTAACCAGAGTTTGTCCTTACTAAAAAAATGCTTGTATCTTTTTATCAGGCCACATCTTTTGTTCATTTCACTCATCACCATATCTGAGTGTTCTGCCCATTTTAGATTATCTTGTAGAATAATGCCTAATGTTTACTTGTTCTAGAGCACAATTGCTCACATTAATTGTTACACTGCCTGCCTTCATATTTACTGCTCTGAAGACCATGACTTTGGTTTTCATGTCATTCATGTCCAGTCCATTTCGCTTCCCCCATTCTTGCAGTGCGTGCAGATCTATTTGTATAAATGCTTCAGCCTTTTTTAAATCTGTGGACGAAAAGTGAAGAGCGTAATCATCAGCGTAAAGGACACTTTTACAGAAGATTGGCACATTTGGAGCTTCATTTACATATATAGAAAATAATAGCGCACTGAGTGTGCTTCCTTGAGCCGTGCCTCGAAATAGGTTTTGTGGGTCAGAAATGCAGTTTCCCAGTTTAACCCTTATACTTCGGTTGGTCAGGAATGATAGCAGCCAATTTTGTACATCCCCCGTGATTCCAACACTTTCGAACTTCACTGGAAAATTTTCCCATAAAATGGTCTCAAACGCGCGCTTATAATCTATAAACGCTACTACCGTATATTGTCGACTTTCCCCAGCA
Source organism: Yoshiicerus persimilis (assembly GCA_020352615.2). Lineage (NCBI taxonomy): Eukaryota > Metazoa > Arthropoda > Collembola > Entomobryomorpha > Tomoceridae > Yoshiicerus > Yoshiicerus persimilis. The sequence goes on from JABJWA020000010.1 coordinate 104,348, forward strand.
CAGAAAATGTCATTCGTGAGTCTTGCAATTGCTGTAAAGGTCGAAAATCCTGTTCTGAATCCATGTTGGCATTGTGAGAGATATCTTCCTTTTGAGAGGTGCTGCTTTAACTTTAGATAGACTAATTTTTCAAGTATTTTAGAAGTGCAGCATAGTATGGAGATTGGTCGATAATTTGCAGTACTACTTCGTTCACCTTTTCCCTTGTACACAGGAATAACAATTGCTTGCTTGTATAAGTCTGGGAATATATTTTCTGTTAGCGATCTGTTGAATAGTTTAGTCAGAATTGGAGTAATTTCGTTGCATATTAATTTTAAAAAGGTTGCAGAGATACCATCAAGTCCAGTAGTTTTGTCGACTGGAGTGTCCATGATGGCCTGTCGTATTTCGTCTTCCGTGAATTGGATGGTCGATAGTTTATATTTTTTTACGGAAGCAATGATATCCTCATTGTTATCATATGTCACGGGCATCTTAGGTATCACAAACGACTTACATAGTTCATTAGCAATTTCTTGTTCATTTGTCAATATTGAATTATCTGACCTTATTTTGTTGATTTTCGCCAGTTGAGTACATCGACCGCTTTCATCATTAAATATGTGCCATGCCACTTTCGAGGAGTTGTCACCAATGTTTATTCTAGTTTCGATCTCAGCAGCCTTTAGTTGTACTCTCTTTCTATTTAGTTTATTCCTCATTGCTGTGAATTCCTTCCAGTCTTCTTTGGTTTTTGATTTTATGGCTTTTTTCTTCAGATTGTATCTTAATTGGCAACAAGTTGTGTATTCTTCCGTCATCCAGTTGGGTCGTCTTACTTTTGCGTGAACTTTCCGTTCTGGAATCAGACGGTTTAATATATATGTGAGTATATAGGTGTAAAATGCAAAAGCACTTTCTACAGTGGGACAGTTCTCCAGGTTCCACCATGGGGCTGTTTGAACTAGTTCACTCAATTCATTTTTGTTCACTTTTTTATAATTCCTAATCGTAACAACTTTTGTTTGATTGTTGTGAGTCACTTTTCGGACAGCATAAATAAGATGATGATCGGCTATTCCAGTTATTACAACACCACTGGAGATTACATTTTCTGGTTTGTTTGTTATTAATATATCCAGCAATGTTTCTGAGTTTGCTGTTACACGAGTTGGTTTAGTAATGAGTTGTTTGCAATTTTGTTGCATTAGGAGTGATTTAAGCTTTTTTGTGATACTTTCATTTTTCATAATGTCAATATTCATGTCTCCTAGTATAAATAACTCTTCTTCACAATTGGAGATCTCGGTTTCAAGTTGGGAAATGAAGGTAGCATGTGGGGTTTTGGGAGTATAAATTGCTAGGATTGTAATTGGTTTTACAAATTGTTTCGATAATGAGATTTTAATAGCTTCATAGGGATTACTGAGTTGGGGTACGTAACAGTCAGCTTGCCATTCTTCTTTTACATATATCATTATTCCCCCTCCTCGTATAGTTTTATCCGTTTTACTTGTCACATTTCTGTCTTGCCGTATTATTTGATATCCAGGAATTTCATATTCCGATTGTGGATTGTTTTGATTGAGCCAGGTTTCAGCGATTATAAGGATATCCAGATTATGTTCAAAAATTAATGTCTTGACATCATCTTTTTTATTTAGAGAATTAATATCTCGTAGGTTAATGTGGGCAATTTTGATACCCTTCATTTTTCCTAATTTGGATATCAATTTGGATGGTGTTTGGGAGTTTTTTTTAGAGGTACACAAGATTCGCATGTCCATCCTTGTGCTGTGCATTTTGTTGACAGATTTTGTTTCTTTAGGCATGCTTTGTGGTATGGATTCTGGCAAATACTGCAGCAGTAAACAATCATGTTTTTTCTTTTTGATGTACACAATGAGCATATAATTTGAGTTTCATTAGTGCAGTTTTCGCATTTCCAAATTTTTTCTTTCATATCCTTAAACATTTGGTAGCTGACATTTAAGCATGTTCTATGATATGTCTTTTTGCAGTCTGCACATTTGATGATTAATTGATTTTTTCTTACTTTATTACCAGCTGGGCATATTGAGCAGGTGGGTCCAGGATTTAAAATGTTCATCCCGCTCTGTAGGATGAAGAGGAGTAAGAGTTTCCGCGGGGCAGGAACATTTTTCGCGTATAGGAATACGATGACACAAATGTGTGATAGGAGTTGTTCCTTCTTATTCAATTTGCACTGCGAGTGTATTTGTCTTAGTAGACTGTAAGATGGGAATCGTAGGCAGGATAGGGGAGTAAGGTGTGTTGACTTTATGGTAAGACTGTAGGTACAAATGAGTAAAAGTTCGCTTATAGGTGACAGAAATCTATATGTATAAGTTTTGGCTATATAGGAATTTGAGTGATATACGTCTGGCTTTATGTTCGTATAGAAGATTGATAGAACTAATCTTTTCTGTGACGTTTCAAGGTCATAGCTTGTCGAATGACGAGGATTTTTTTCCAGTGTATAAAATTTTTCAGCAAAACTTCCAGTTTTTGTGGCACATAATGAAGGCACAGTTTTGCAAAGCACACCACTCGATTCGTCACACAAAATTTCACCTTTTCCTATTTGACTTAAATTCACAGCGTTGCTTTTAGCTATCAAAATTCCCAAAAGTACGATAGAAATCACTGAGCTATCCATAGCTGCGTCTACTCCCTCCCCGCTCCCGCCCTAGTCCTAGTTTCATGGAATAGCCAGTCAACTACACAAAATACCAATGGCAAGTAAATATTTTCAAGTGGGGAATAATTCCAACGTGTCACTTATTTGTACCAGTTGCAAGATTACAATTTTACATTCAATACCGAAAGAAATAGATTCTGTGAATAAAATTGATAAATTTTGGTTGACTGTGCACAGAAATCAAGATGTATACATTCAAGTAAAAAAGGACATTTTCGAAACGATACTTAAACATGATGACTTCAAGCAACGATGTAATGTTTACAAAATGGCAAAATATTTACCAGCACGATCCTGCGTAATGAAAATTATTGAGAATATCAACAATTACACTACTTTGTACGACACGAATCACAATAAATCAATCCATGGGTTTTTCGAAACAAATGTTGAATTTAGTAGTGATGCTTATGATGAATACTTTGTGCTAAATTTTCGGAAACCTGAAAAATTGAGAATGTGGATAAATGAAGCGACAATCTATAAAAAGTACACATCATATGTTTTGACAGAGAAACGTTTAAATGTCTTCACTCTATTGACTTGCCCTTTTGATATCTATGTTTGGCTCTCATTAGTTTTTGCATTATATTTGACTCTTTTGGTGTTCAAAATTTCCAGACTCGCTAACAAAAATACTAAAACAAATGAATCATTCATAGTTTTCTCTTTTCTAATTGAACAAGGTCCTTCGACATTCTCAGAAATGAATAAAATCAAATATTCTTTGTTATTGCTGACCTCATGGTATCTGATGAGCGTCGTTTTAGCTAACGCTTACAAAGGGAAAATGTTTTCGATTTTGACAGCTGGAATCATTTCTTATATTCCGAGTAATCTGCAAGAGCTAACCTACAGCGATATCCCAATTGGATCAATGTCAGGGGTTGTTACATTTGAAAACGGAAGAATGATTGACCACTCTCACCTTATTGAGTATCTCTTACCACAACTAATTAAAACCCAAAAAGCTCCAGAATACTATAAAGACCTTCAAAATAAAATGCTTTATTTAGGGTCTGATATGGGTGACTTTCTGCAGTCTGTGCTGAAGAACAAATTAACAACTGATTTCGTACAAGCAGAATTTCCAAATAAAATGGCTTTTATCGAAAGGGATGAAACATCCGAACGTGCCATCACATGGATTCAGACTTTCACAAAGAAATTAGTGGTTCGGATACCTGACACAGATATATTTGGTTACAGCATCCCAATAATAATTTCAAGGAATTACTTTTCCGTGTTTTTTGCTTCTACAATTTCGAGGCTTTACAGTTCTGGTATTTACAACTGGTGGATGGATGTCCAGAGAAGTGGAATCTCGTATTTTGACATAGAATTTGTTGAATGGAAATTTAAATTATATAGTCACATTAAGAACTACTTTATGTTCTTCCCTTTAAAGACTAAAGAAACATCACAACTGAGGCCGCTGAATATAGAAGATGTCGCTACCGTATTGTGGATTTTATTTCTGTGTTCTCTAGTTTCCTCCCTCGTCTTTCTTTTAGAAAAATTAAAAATAATGAGATAGATGTACATAAATAATGGATTCATTGTAAGTACTTTTGTATAACCTTTGCTTGCACCATTTTGAATAGTTAAAATTATGCTTATTATTGGGCGTCAAAAATTAATGCTTTGTGACTTCGTGGGATGAATACGACAACGAATTCAGGATCACGGCCATAACCAGGGAATAAAAAAGCACCTTTTTTTGCTTTTTGCTTTTTTAGCTTTTTTACAAAAAAGCAAGCAATCAAAGTCTAAAAAAGCACTGCTTTTTGCTTTTTGCTTTTTTAATTTAACAAAAACCACTTAAAAACGTCTGAAAATCATTATTTTTTCTACAGAAATTGATGTAGCAATGCAATACAATGCATTCTGCGTCGATTTAAACACTAATTAGTGCATTTCGCATTGTAATTTAATATTTAGAAGTGCAATGTATTAAGTCCTATACGTGTATTAGGTGTACAGGAATAAAGCAAAAAGCAAAAAAGCAAATAAGCATTGCTTTTATAAAAAAGCAATACTTTTTTACTTCTTTCCAAAAAAGCAATTGCTTTTTTATTCCCTGGCCATAACACTACCCAGAAAAAGAAAGGCTGCCCCGGGATGTACGGATGGAGTTTTTGCCCAGTTTACAACCAGAAGAATAAAATGGGGGTGATTTCAGATTACAAAGCCACTTTTGAAACATTTGTGTACTATGTACTTAAGTAGTTGTTATACTGGAAAGCATGCAAAATTCTTTGATTGCCGTATTGAAGGTTTTGTATTCTATTTAATGCTTAGGCTTAAAATTATACTCCCGCATTTATAACTGTCCATAGTAAATTTATATCTCTACTTTTATATTATTATATTAAGATATTCTTATGTAGCAGTAGTTTTTAATTGTTGTGATTTTTTCTTTTTGAATGGTGTATTTTAAGTGTCCCTTAATATGCCATAATATGTTCTTATAACATAAATAAAAATTACTATTCCGATAAATTTACGAATTTTACTACCATAGGGAGTTAAAATACCGACAGAATTCATAAATTGTTATTTACCAGCTTAATAATTAACAAGTTTTGCAATTTTTGGCTTCTGTCCCTTTGAACTAACGTCTTACAGAATATCAAACGGCAAGGTTTTATCTGAAATAGATGCATAAATCGCAAATTTTAAATGAGCTCGAAATAAACTGGTTCAAAAAATAGGATCAGTAGGAAAATGGGCGTGAAATTGATGAGTCAAGAAGGGATTAAATAAAAATGTTAGTTCTCTCAGGCGCTTTGTCGACACGAAAGCAGAATATTACGTATTTGAACATCATTTGGGAAAAGGCATAGATTTTGAAGAATTTAGAAGTGTAATGGAGAGCAATATTGAATGAATCGCAGCACACGTATGTGTTTATAATAAATGTTCAATTAATTACCTATTTGCAAAATTATGAAGTTTATAATATGCGTACTGTAGAAAACTCCTAATACTCCAGAAACTCCCCAAAAAATATACTCCGTTAACGCATTCCAAAATTTCTTGGTAAGCATAACAATTTTATATGTGGGTATAAAAATATTATTTCTCACAAAAGTTTACTGGAAGAATACCTCACTAAGCATTTCTAACAAGATATTAAAATGCTTAATGTGTAGAATAAGTGAAACCTTGTGCAGAATGCGCGTAAGTTATAGTACCTATAATTACTTTGCTTAGTTGTACGTATAAAGTCTTTGCTTTCACTTGCGTTTACCATTTGAGTGACAGCTACGGCATGTCGAATTAAAACCAAGAGTAACGAGTGGATATACATTAAACTCTTTAGTGAGGTTGAAGTAGCTGAAGACTTTGTATTAAATTATTGAAAAAAACGGAAACATCCCTACGTATTTTAGTATGCCTTACTTCCTAAAACTATAGCTATTTCTCTTAAATATTTATGAAATGGCATTTGTAAAAAAACTATATTAGTATATTGAACTGTCTGGATCTTTGCTTAATAAATTGATTTTATTGAAGTATAGTGCACTCTTGAAGGCAACTCCTTATCTAAACATAACATAAGTCAAGCATGACGTAGCTAACGCAAACATACTGATTTGTAAGAAAACTACAAATATTTTAAGACACTGAGTCAATAAAAGCCAAATGGACAACTTCACTCATTGACGTTACCCAACATTGGGTTTAGGATTCCCAATTTACATAATTTCACAAAGATTGGCAAAATCTTTTGAAGTTTTCTAACTATAGGATATCTGTTCTTTATCGTCGTATAGTATTTAAAATTACATATTCAACTCTGTTTGACGCGACATAAATAATGTTGTCATAAAATTATTCTGTATATTTACTCTTTGTGTCCAATGCAGTTTTTGTTATTTTATAATCCACAATACAAAGTAGATAATTTCCAATAGACATACATAAAATAATAAACTATTGAGTTATGCCCATCTATTGATATAATACTCAGTTTAGTGACATCGGTATGTAAGGTAAACAACTCTGATAACCCTTCAATCTTCAATGTATAATTTGGAAGATAAATGAAAACTTATTCATTTGCATACATAGCTAAAAAGCGCAAGTGTCTTTTTTCCTACTCTGTCTTTAAATTTGTGCATTACTAAAACTTGAATTTTTACACAGTTCAAAGACTAAACCAAACTACTTTAACGAGAGAAATTCTGAAGATTGTTGAGTAAAGACACACGTTAAATTTGAGCATATTTTCAAAACTGTCACATTTTTATCCACTAGCATTTTCAAAATCCACTGTTTTACCCCCAGTTATGTAAATAACTTTTGAGAAAAATATTCTTTGCAAGACCTATTGGTAAACCTTGTATATGGGGAACGCCATTTTAGTTGAATATTCCTCATGCAAAATAATTGCTAACAGATTTATCATAATTATAGTAATACTGGCATCAATTAGTGATAATGAGTGCTTTGCACATCTGGATCAACAGTTTATCGAAATAAAAGGGTTAAGTTTAATTTTGGAGCACTTCTCATTAATCAGTAGGGTTTCAGTTATTCACGATGATTATCCCCCTATACAATACACTGCAATACATAGTAAGTCTCCTATCAGCTTAATGAATATTAGACATTTACAAGCAACAAAGAATAGTACAAAGAATTATCGACTGAGTGTAAAGTGGGTTTTGCCATCAACTTCAATACTTCTCATTTCACGGTCCATAAATGAGACAAAATTATTGTATCCAACTTATTTTCAAACTATTCTCCACGGCTGCATTGATGGAAATTATTTGAGGCGCATTACAAATTGTCGTGACAATTTGGGTTACGATATATTTCTAGGGCCTCATGACCTACTTAAGTCCTACTACCAAAATTATACCACGAAGACAATGGCAGCGTACTCAACGCCAATTTTCTTCCACATTGCAACAGTTAATAATTATGGGAAACAATGTTCGCGCATGATTGATAAAATTCAACTTACGTGCCATTCTTGTTCGATACCTCTACCATGTCGAAATCAAAGTGACCTTCCTCTTTTGTTGGAAATACCATTCAAAGAGCTCTCCAGGGAAATATTAGTCCAAGTGATAAAGCATATTAGAAAGTACAGATTTAAGAAATTTCCCAATACACAATACTGTTTAGAAATTTTTCCTGAGGAGGGACTTGAACCAGAAACTTACTTTGTCAATAGTAATTCTGAGGATTTTCTTTACAAATCAATATCACCATTTCAACCTTTGAAATATAATAACATCCACGGTGCTATTCGGTCACTTTATCTTCCGTGGGATTTTTCTACCATAGTGGCTAACACATCATATTGGAAAACAAATCTGCACTATTCCCTGATTGCAAACTATATTTACAATCCTGTCCTTTTCGACTTTCCAGCATTTCGTATTGTCACTGGACATGAAAGCTGGAATTTTGTGACTTGTGCAGGGATCAAGGCTAACCTAAAATGGGAAATGTATATACGGCCTTTTGATGCAGTAATTTGGATTTTAATATTAATTTCCAGTCTGTGCACGACTATGATATCCTTCTTTCAAAAATTTTCTAGACATTCGGTGACAAATAAAGTAAGCGAAATGTTAAATATATTCTTCAATCACATTGCAGCTTTATTGGAGCAAAGTATATCCATACAAAATGGGATTAGAAAAAGACACCTGATATTTACATTTGCCAATTGGATTATTCTTGGAGTAATTTTGAGCAATGCTTACAAATCAATAATTGTCGGTGACATGTTCTTGACACCGATTTCGCAAAGTAAATATCGTCACTTTAAAGATCTCGACAATTTTGCTATTCTAACAAAACAAATACCTTACTGGGGTTCATATCGTGAAGTTTTGAATACTTTTGCAAAAACTGATTTGGCATTACAGGAATCTGTTTATCAAAACATAGATACCACACCTCTCTACGCCTGTAAAGATGACAAAGATATTTATCAATTTAGATTTTCTCCTTACTCTGCTAAATGGAATGTATCTTGCCAATTGGAACTTCCTGAATCGACATGGAGATATAAAAACAATAAAAGCGATATTTTGTTAGAAGATTGGAAACTAAAGTATTGGCGTTGGAACCACGTGACAATAAACAAAACGTCATTACAGACAGTAATTGAACGCAGTGCCACTGAAAATATACCAGGATTAAGGGAAATAATAAAATTACCTGCGAAACAAATGATTCGAATTGACCCATACTATACTACCGATATTGGAAAATTTATTACAAATAGTTATGCATTTTTGAGACAGTGTGACAAAAATGCATTTGTAGACTACGACAATTGGTTACAAATTTATGAACGGTACTTATTCCGGGGCATACGTTTTGTTAGAGGATTGAACTCATTTTTGAGGAAGCAAACATTTCTTTCGGTCCCTTACTCTTTCGTACAACATCATCTGTATTTCAGAATGCAAAGCGTTATGAGTTCGGGAATATACTGGTTATTTCTAAAATGGAATGAATTCTTCACCGAACAGCAATTTAGGGTGTCCTTGAAATTGCAAACTTCTTTGTCGTTTCTTGAAGAGAGAAGACACACTTTGGATAATGCAAATATAATATCAGTGTTTTATGCATTTTTGATTGCTATTACTTGTTGTATTGCGGTTTTTACTATCGAGTGTAGCTTAACAATTTACTCACTAATAAAGCGGAGATATATTTAGATTTTTTGAACACATTATGTATTCAATTCATTTACTGAAATTCAAATAAAGAATTAAACAAAACAAAATATTTGTTGTTTCGTTTACCAAAAAAAATTATTTGTTAAATAAAGTTGTTAACTATTAATAGGGCATTATAAAACGGCTCCTGTCTGAAAACTAATAAACCAAAGAATGAAAATTGATACTAAATGTTTTTGTAAATTTAAGTCACATGAAAATAAACAATTTGCAGCAAACCATTGTACAGACTTGCATTTCAATTTGGACGAATCTCATCTCTTTCGATTTTCTATATTCGCACAAGCGGTAAACTTCCAAAAGTTTACCCCTAGAAGAACATATTTTAAGAAAAACTTTTCAAACATTTTCCGGTTCTGGACGTGAACTTTCCCACCTCTGGCTAAGCATACTCCGTTTTCCGTAAAGAAAAATTTTCGTTTTCCATACCAATAATCAGGTAAATAATTTTATATAGTAAAGCATATTATATAAAAAACAGTATTACTTATTGGGAACATGGTTATTCTAGTATTGAGTGGCAATTACTATGGTAAAATGATATTTTTATGGTAAATTGATTGTTTTTTGCAAAACCTTTTATGTAATATAAATCCATGATGTGCACAAAGCTAACTCACTCCCAGTGACATTTATTAAAATACTGTGGATCTTACTATTTGTATATATTTGCTTCCGAAAAAGATATTGAATTCCATGTCTGATCTTTAAGACAAAAATTAGGAAACGACATGTAGATTTTTGAGAGAAGTATTCTACAATTCTAAAAAGGCGAAACTGTTTTAAATCTGTTTATATTATTTGATGGCACTTTTACTCCGAGACTCGGAGGTCAAAATTCAGAAAAAGGTGGATTCAGGAAAAGCATGCGATGTGACATTCCTATGTAAAATCTGGCTATTATTGTAAATGACATTAATTAATGCAGCTTCTGTCTCAACAGTCTCAACTCACTTAGCACGGGTTGCCTAGAAGTAAGGAAAATTGCCTTGCCGCGCGAATATTATAAAACCATTACAGTTTCATATTGTAAATATCTTTTAGTGGACCAGTTTTCTTATTAACCCCAACCCAAATTGGTTTACTATTGTTATTTTCGTTATTTGCTCACTTGACATGGATCATATTGACCAGGATCGCAAAACAGAGTTGGAATTGCTAACATTAGTTGTCAACTTTGGATTAGAAAACAAATGGATCACTGAAATCGATCAGCTGCGAATAGTAAGACATTCAAATTTTAGCTTAAAGAAGGTGTGGATTCGATATAAATGTTTAATACATTTTTGTTAATAATCTATCTTTATTCTTTAGAAAACGAAGGCGACATTTGACCTTAAAAGGTTGGCATTGTTGGAAATTCTGTTAAATACAAAATGTGATGAAAACGCTGCAAGACTGTTATTTGCCTTAAGATGTATTGATGAAATGAGACTGAAGCCTACACCCCACTCTGATGTTATTACTGAACAACAGAATTTTGCTATAATTATGTCCAAACTGTACGCAAAGGGTCTTGTTACAAAGGAGCAAAATTTGATCTATGTAAGCCTTAAATGATAAATACAAATAAATAGTGTAGCAGCTGTTTGGGTTGTTGGTTTTTAATTATGGATTATAATTAATTGTATAACATGAAAATGATGTCGGATTGTAAATAGGAAAACCGTTTGCTGGCAGCTGAGAAAGAAACACTGCAAAAATCGACAGAAATGAATAGAGGTGGAATTAAACTTGAAAGTCACGAACTTCAAAGTGGGGATGAACGAAATCCGTTTCCAAACAGTACAAATCCTATGCTGATTGCTTTGGTTAGTAGTTTGATATTTGAAAATTCCTGTTTGTGTACCCCAGTAAAATGAATGAAGAAATGTGATAATTTTTTTAGATCATAAAATGTTTACTGCAGTATCTATTTGCTTATTTAATTGACACGATGACATTTGTAAATGTCATAATTTATATTTTTAGGTCATAAAATGCGTGCTGCACTATTTGGATATAGACGAAATTAGGAACGCCCGTTATATTTTAAAAGTCTGGAGTTACATTGGATTGATTGTACTAAAACGCCGATCATCAATTGAATTTTACCCGAAGACAGATTTAGAACTTGCTGACCGATCTCCACTTGATTTCCTTACAATATTTCCTCCTGAATCGCCGGAAACGGCTTCCTTCTCTTGCTACGCTTTTTGTGGTTACAATGCACCGTATCCTATTGAGGAGTTAAATTACTTTTTCCGAAATCAGCAAAACCACATCAGAAACCTAATTTTCAGGGGAGTACATTTAGCAGACGAAAATTTGCAACCATTTAATAATTACGACATTAGTTCATGGTTATTGAATTCGGCAGTTACCAAACCGAATACCAAATACGGCACATCATTAGAGATTGTTGTTATTCCTCAATTCAGTGAAGGTGTCAGGGCTTCAACAGTGTTATTTGTGCAATTAAATGCTCTTAAGAACATCAAAGAAGTGCGACTTTTTGATTGTGGTGTATACGCACCGGAAGAAATTGTAACAAGTCCAGCCAAAATGGAAATCAGAAATGCATCTTTTCATCAAAATGGAAATCAGTTGATCGAGGTCTGCGTCAATGATATTTTTGATTTCTCAAAATCTAAGGAGATTATTTTGGTCTACGACAATAACACTAGCAATGCAACCAAAATGAATTTGGAAATGGGCAGAAATGAAGACATCAAACTTGAGTCTCTTACTTTGGTGAATATTGAATTGAAGAATTTTAGAACTTGTAGATGGACTGTAAACCATCTAGATTTGCATGGTATACCTTACACAGAAAGTACGCAAATGAAAATCAAGCAACTCACAATTTCTTTGTCTCCAGTTGATATTTCCATTTTGCCTCAATCACTCAAAAAACTGACCGTCACCCAAATCTTCGAAGATAATTGCGTATGCACCCGACCAACAGTTCTACACAATATAAAAGCTTTGAAGTTAAGCTTTGGTTACAACAGTGATGAAATTCTCAGGTTTTTACAATCTGGAACTTTTAGTTGTCCATCTCTGGTTGAGCTTCATCTGGAACATAATATGCCGTTTATTAAAGAGATAAACATAAACTGGATTCCTCAAACAGTGAAGATTCTTAAACTAGAGGGCATTAATATTACAGGAATGGATAGAAATTTAAACCTGGATACCGTTGTTTTGAGTAAATACGTTCTTAGCCAATTGGGAGGAGTTTTCAGCTCTCGCATTCTAACTACCAATTTAGTTTTATGGCTTCACGGTTATCATTTAGTACGTAATGTACCTGAGTTTCTACAGTTTGTGAACAATCAACAAATTTGTCATGGGTCGCTTAAACGTATTTATGCCGGTCCATTTAGCTGGACGACTAACGGAGAAAAACCTTTTGAAAACAGTTCTCTCAGGCAATACGCTGACAGGGAAGCAGAATATTACGTATTTGAACATCATATGGGGAAAGGCATAGATTTTGAAGAATTTAAAAGTGTAATGGAGAGCAATATTGAATAAATCGTTATGTGTTTATAATAAATGTTGAATTTTTTTCCCTTTTTGCAACATGAATACTGTAAACAAGCGGTTAGTAAATATTTTTCAGATGATTTTATATTATGCTAATGACAAAATTCCTTGGAACCTTGTAAAATTTCATTCAACTTTTGAGCCATAGTATAACTAGGATACCCCAAAAAGCAGAATTGCGAAAGGAACCAAAATTTTGGAACCTTGAAGGAGGAAATTCATGTATGCTGGATATACATCTGGCATTGTGTCGGATTGAGCTTAACTTTAAGGTATCAACTTGCAAACTAAAACTTCTAGTTTTGTAGTTTAATTTATGCCAATGTAGTTAAGTATAACCAATACAGTTCAGTGTACAGTAAACCTGAAGAATAACCAGACATTCTCCTTTTACTTAGGATCGACCATTTACATAAGTAAAATTGCTGAAACACTTAAATTATGAAGTAAAGCTATAAATACAAATAACATCGGGTTTTTTATCTATTACAAGGTATATATTAAAGTCTAGACAGGAAAAATAGTACAAATTAACGACTAAAACAATAATATTGAAAATTGAGAACTACATCATGGAACCCAGTGGGTTATTATTACTAAATTGGGAGCCGATTAAAATCGAGGCCGAATTGTTTTACATGAAATTGAAAAAAAAACGAACAGGTTTCTTAGAATTAAGTATTTTTAAGCTTTGAGAAATGGAGAACTACTCCTGACATGGCAAGCGGTTCAGAATAACTAATGGGAATAAAACCATACTATGAATTTTGTGTGGATTAAGTGGCGCAAAGCATTTTCATAGTTCCTCTACTTATCACATTAATATATTTCAATAAACTAAGTTTGACTTACATTGTTACTTACAAAGAAACTTACATTGTTGGGCAATGACCCAACATTGCCCAACTTAACCTTCAGAGGTTTCCAGGATTTGCAGAATTTCTGCATATACAATTCCGCTTTTGTATCCCTCGCATTTTTATACAATTTCCACGTTTGTTTACAACCATTTGAGTTTCTGTTCAGTTTAGCACATGCGACAATGACTGATAACCAAAATGTCAAAACTATGAAGATCATCCAAAAGAACATTACTTTTTCAGCAATGCTTATTTCAGTAAAAGGTCCTAGCATTACAAAATTGCATACTAAAATTGTTCTTGTGTACAATGATCTTAAAGGTACAAGAAAACTCCTGAAAGCATCTTCTTGTCGACTGAACAGTATTGCCTGACTTCTGACTATTTGAACGACGGATTCCATTTGCCTTGCCGAGTTCTTCGTAAATACCCCAGTGGCTCCATACCTAATTTAACAAAATATCTATGCTTAATATTGCATACTTATCCTCGTCCAACAAAATGGTGTACTAGTCAATATATACATAATATAAATTAATGCGTTATATTTTAAAGTTTTTGTTGTACCTGATTTCTCTACAGATTTTGCTTTGACAATAAAAAGAAATGCCGGCGGTGAAGAAGACGTAGAAAGTGAATGACATTTGACTAGCGAAGTGGGGCCCTAGTAAACCCAAATAACTAAATCTAATGATGAAATATTGATTGTGCTTGGGGAGCAGCGACGGCAAATAAATAAATGCATCTTGCGTTTCCAAAAAGAAGAGCAAACCCAACATCGGTACACAAAAAGTAGAAATTAATATATTTTGAAATAGCCTGTCAATTGATAATGTGGCATTGTACTCTTGGTTCTTGTAATGGTCCTCTGGAAAGCAAAACATTAAAGATTTATTATATTGATGAATATCTTAATACTACAAAAAAAAGTTTAAATATTGAAAATAGTACCTCGAAATTCAACCAGGAACCGTATTGTCGAGTTAGCAAATTGGGCGATTTGTCTCGAAAGAAATAAACTGGCGCAGGCTAGAATCGACCAGAGAAGAAAAACGACCACTAATACTAAACTTCTAGATTATCCGGTAAGTTTTGTTTGTTGAAAAAATAATACATTCTGAAGACGGATAGCGCGCAGTTACCAATTATGGAAAACAACATAACGTAACAATAAAATCGATGCAGTTTGGATTTTGTTTTCACGATCAGTTGTTTTTTGTCGTCCCAGGTGTACCACATGAAGCCAAAAATGCAAGCGCCCTTTGCAACAATTGAGACGCATTTTAAATAACTTTTAGAAATCATTTTCAATTGTCGGTATTTTATTAGAAGAACAAATTCAAGACCTTTTCTTACTACGCGAAGGTTAGAATAAAGAAAAGAGTCGGAACGACGTGTGCACGTCTAAGAAATTATTTCCAGAACTATAATTTCTGTAATTGTCCAATTTTCGGAACCATGCAAATTGTAAACGCCCAAGTTTTCCTTACAAAAATTTTGATAGAGTTACTATGACGCCTTACTTTTATTACGTTCTTAAAATAGATTTGCGACATGAATTACTAGCAATTTAATCCAAATTATTTTCACGCACTGTCCACTAAATGGTATAGTAAATTTGTAACAAAACAATTCAAAGTTGGTTCTAGGTATTTTCAAAGACGGTGGCATTATTTAATGGTCTGTATTTAACGAAACCTTAAAATGCTCACTTTCACCGAACAAAAATTCTTTTTCGATTATATCTTCCCATCCAAATATAATCATTTATCACGAATCACAAAAGCTCTAAAAAATAAGTTCATTTTTTGCAGAATTTATTCATTTTTTGTATTGTTTATTCCCATTTTCCAATTAAAAAAATATTTTCCAGTATCAAAAACTTACCTAGCGTTTTACATTTCAATTATAACATTATAATAATTGGTTAATGGCAATATGGCAGTACTAATTTTACATAAACAACACAAACAATAGGTAGCTACAATTTTGTTAACCACACTCCCTGTATCCGAAATAAAGTGCAGTAAATATACTTTAACTTTGACTAAATCAGGAAATTTAATTTAACATGTATTATTATCAGATATGTAATTACTAGGATTTATTCAAAATTGCACTCCATTACACTACTAAATTCCTCAAAATCTATGGCTTTTCCCACTTGATGTTCAAATACGTAATATTCAGCTTTCCTGTCAACAAATTGGCTTAGAGAGCTGTTTTCAAATGCGATTTCTGGGTATTTCGCCCAGTAAAATTGACCTACATAAATAAAACCACGGCAGATTTGTTGAGTGTTCAAGAAGTCTAGAAAGTCATCTACATTACGCATTAGAAGATCACTAGGAAATGACAAAACTAAATTGGTAGTTCGAAGATGAGGGCCACAACATTCCTCCACGTAATTAACAAAGTATTTACTGAAAACAAGTGTATCCAGATTTAAATTACCCATCCCTTCATATTTAACACAAACGCCTTCTAGTTTAAGAATTCTGACTGTTTGAGGAATCCGGTTTAAGTTTATTCCTTTAACGAAGCGCGAAGTGTGTTCCAAATGTAGCTCAACCAACAGTGGACAGTTAAAAGTTCTAGATTCTAAAAATTCGACAATTTCACTGTCGGCATCAAAAGAAAACTTCACAGCTTTCAGATTTCGTAGAACTATTGGTTGGCTGCATACGCAACTTCCTTGGTTGATTCTGGAGATAGCCAATTTATGAATTGATTGAGGCAAAACGGAAAGATCAACTTGAGAAGAAGAAATTGCAAGTTCTTTGATTTCCATCTGTGAGCTTTCGATAAAAGGTATACCATGTAAATCTAGGTAATTTACAGTCCATCTACAAGATCTAATATTCTTCAACGTAATATTCGACAAAGTAAGAGATTCGAGTTTGATGTTTTCATTTCTGCCCATTTCCAAATTCATTCTGGTTACTTTGGTAGCATTATTGGTGTAGATTAATGTAATCTCCTTAGATTTTGAAAAATCAATAATATCATCAACACAAATCTCAGTCAGCTGTTTTCCATTCTTATGAAACGATGCATTTTTGATTTCTATTTTGGGTGGACTTATTACAACTTCTTCCTGGATGTATACTCCACAATCCAAAAGTCGTACTTCTTTGATGTTTTCTAGAGCACTTAATTGCACAAATAGCATTGTTGACGCCCTATCGTGGTCACTAAAATCAGGAGTAATAAGAATCTCTAAAGATGTGTCATATTTGGTGTTAGGCTTGGTCATTGCTGAATTCAATATCCACGAGCTAATGTCATAATTAGTAAATGGCTGAAAATTTTCGTCTACTAAATGCACTCCATTGAAACCTAGCTGTCTCATGTGCTTTTTCTGATTTCGGAAAAAATAATTCAACTCTTCAATGGCCCACTCTGTGTCGTAACCACAAAAACAATAGCAATTGAAAGAAACAGTTTCCGGCGTTTCAGGGGGAAATGTTGTAAGAAAATCTAGCGGCTTCCGGGCTGTAGGTTCTAAATCTGTATTGATTCCAAAAAATGCAATTGATGAACGACTTTTTAGTGCAGTCAGTCCAACGGAACTCCAGACTTTTGAAATATAACGTGCGTTTTTAATTTCGTCTATATCCAAATACTGCAGTACGCATTTTATGACCTAAAAATAAAAATTATCACATTTACAAATGTCATTGTGCCAATTTATTAAGCAAATAGAGTACTTTTAAATACTAATAAACTACCAACCAAACCAATCAGCAAAGGATTTGTGCTGCTTCCAACTGAATTTCTTTCATCCCCACTTTGGAGTTCATGACTTTCAACTTGAATCGTACCTCTATTCGTTTCTGTCAAATTTTCCAGTTTTTCTTTTTCAGCTGCCAGCAAACGGGTTTCCTATTTACAATCCGACATCATTTTCATATGGTAGACAATTAACTATAATTCAAAATTAAAAACCAACAGCCCAAACAGCTGCTAAACTATTTTATCTTTTAAAGGCTTACGTAAATCAAATTTTGCTCCTTTGTAACAAGACCTTTTGCATACAATTTGGACATAATTAGGGAGAAATAGTAATCTTGTTCAGCAAGAGTATTTGTGGACTGTGAAGGTTCAAGTTTCATTTCATCGATGCATCGTAAGGCAAATAACACTCTTGCGGCGTTTTCATCACATTTTGTATTTAACAGAATCTCCAACAATGCCAATCTTTTCAGGTCGAATGTCTTCTTCGTGTTCTAAAGCATTATAACATATGATTATGAAAAATCACCTTATTCCTATTTGAAACATATAAATTGTATTTAAAATAAATTTATTTGAAAGTCCTACTATTCGCAGCTGTTCAATTTCAGTGATCCAATTATTTTGGAATCCAAAGTTGACAACTAATTTTAGCAATCCCAATTCTCTTTTGAGAGCCTGCGCCTGGTCAACATGGTCCATGTCCATGCCAACTGGGGTTATAGTGCTGCTAACAATTTTGAAAAATAACAAATGATTTTGATATGATTTGTGACTTGTGTTTATTTAATGCGTGGAGTCTAACTTTTGACTACACAATAAGCTTTTACAATATGAAACTATGTTTTCATAATATTCGCGCGTCAAGGCAAGGCTTCCGAGAGTTGACTAAATAAATAAAGTTTCATCCAGCATTTATTAAATGTTCCAGTAGCATACAAGGCGGCAAAGGGAAGAACGCCGACAACAGACAGGAAGTTCGCCGACACACCCCTAAAACTCAACCAAATGACCTAGTGACCCCATGGCATGACCAAACACGTGACCCTGAACAATTTTGTCCATTGCCGACAGCACTGTAAACCACAGGAAGTAGGGCAAATGCCCGCCGACAGTAGTAAACACACGGCCGACAGTAGCAAACCCACGGCCTACAGTACCATAACACCTGCAGACAATGTTTTCCACGCATTAATATACCCCACAACTTAGATACAGTACTGCTAACAGCGCAAAGAGTAGTGGTAAAAGCGCAGACAGCTATGCAAACAACGAAAACATCTATGGGAACAGCACAGACAGATATGAGAACGGCATAGACAGCTATGCGAACAGCACAGATATGAGAACAGCGCAGACAGCTATGCAAACAGCACAGACAAATATAAGAACAGCGCAGACAGCTATGCGAACAGAACA
Source organism: Yoshiicerus persimilis (assembly GCA_020352615.2). Lineage (NCBI taxonomy): Eukaryota > Metazoa > Arthropoda > Collembola > Entomobryomorpha > Tomoceridae > Yoshiicerus > Yoshiicerus persimilis. The sequence continues at coordinate 123,313 of JABJWA020000010.1, forward strand.
GAAAAATATGAGAACAGCGCAGATAGCTATGCGAACAGCACAGACAAATATGAGAACAGCGCAGACAGCTATGCGAACAGCGCATACAAATATGCGAACAGCGAATACAAATATGCGAACAGCGCATACAAATATGCGAACAGCGAATACAAATATGCGAACAGCGCATACAAATATGCGAACGGCGCAGACAGTGGTGAAAACAGCTCAGAAACTTGTGCGAATAGCGCTGACAGTGGTGCGAACATAGCAGACACTTGTGCGAATAGCGCCGACAGTAGTGGGAACATTGCAGACACTTGTGCGAATAGTGCCGACAGTAGTGGGAATAGCGCAGACACTTGTGCGAATAGCGCCGACAGTAGTGGGAACATAGCAGACACTTGTGCGAATAGCGCCGACAGTAGTGGGAACATTGCAGACACTTGTGCAAATAGCGCCGACAGTAGTGGGAACATTGCAGACACTTGTGCAAATAGCGCCGACAGTAGTGGGAACATTGCAGCCACTTGTGCGAATAGTGCCGATAGTAGTGAGAACATTGCAGACACTTGTGCAAATAGCGCCGACAGTAGTGGGAACATAGCAGACACTTGTGCGAATAGTGCCGACAGTAGTGGGAATAGCGCAGACAGTGGTGCGAATAGCTCCGACAGTATTGGGAACATAGCAGACACTTGTGCGAATAGTGCCGACAGTAGTGGGAATATAGCAGACACTTGTGCAAATAGCGCCGACAGTAGTGGGAACATAGCAGACACTTGTGCGAATAGTGCCGACAGTAGTGGGAATAGCGCAGACAGTGGTGCGAATAGCGCCGACAGTATTGGAAACATAGCAGACACTTGTGCGAATAGCGCCGACACTAGTGGGAACATAGCAGACACTTGTGCGAATAGCGCCGACAGTAGTGGGAACATAGCAGACACTTGTGCGAATAGTGCCGACAGTAGTGGGAATAGCGCAGACAGTGGTGCGAATAGCGCCGACAGTATTGGAAACATAGCAGACACTTGTGCAAATAGCGCCGACAGTAGTGGGAACATAGCAGACACTTGTGCGAATAGTGCCGACAGTAGTGGGAATAGCGCAGACAGTGGTGCGAATAGCTCCGACAGTATTGGGAACATAGCAGACACTTGTGCGAATAGTGCCGACAGTAGTGGGAATATAGCAGACACTTGTGCAAATAGCGCCGACAGTAGTGGGAACATAGCAGACACTTGTGCGAATAGTGCCGACAGTAGTGGGAATAGCGCAGACAGTGGTGCGAATAGCGCCGACAGTATTGGAAACATAGCAGACACTTGTGCGAATAGCGCCGACAGTAGTGGGAACATAGCAGACACTTGTGCGAATAGCGCCGACAGTAGTGGGAACATAGCAGACACTTGTGCGAATAGTGCCGACAGTAGTGGGAATAGCGCAGACAGTGGTGCGAATAGCGCCGACAGTATTGGAAACATAGCAGACACTTGTGCGAATAGCGCCGACACTAGTGGGAACATAGCAGACACTTGTGCGAATAGTGCCGACAGTAGTGGGAATAGCGCAGACAGTGGTGCGAATAGCGCCGACAGTAGTGGGAACATTGCAGACACTGTGCGAATAGTGCCGATAGTAGTGGGAACATTGCAGACACTTGTGCGAATAGTGCCGATAGTAGTGGGAACATCGCAGACACTTGTGCGAATAGTGCCGACAGTAGTGGGAACATTGCAGCCACTTGTGCGAATAGTGCCGATAGTAGTGGGAACGGCTGAGAGTAAATAATCTGCCGCAGACAGTAATAAATACATTGCCGGCAGTAGATTAATGCCTGCCGACAGTACTTTTGAGGATGTATTATAATGCAGAGGTTTAATACACTAATACTCACAGCGCAGACAACGGTTTGACTGCGCAGACAACGGTTTGACTGCGCAGACAATGGTTTGACTGCGCAGACAATGGTTTGACTGCGCAGACAATGGTTTGACTGCGCAGACAATGGTTTGACTGCGCAGACAATGGTTTGACTGCGCAGACAATGGTTTGACTGCGCAGACAATGGTTTGACTGCGCAGACAATGGTTTGACTGCGCAGACAATGGTTTGACTGCGCAGACAATGGTTTGACTGCGCAGACAATGGTTTGACTGCGCAGACAATGGTTTGACTGCGCAGACAATGGTTTGACTGCGCAGACAATGGTTTGACTGCGCAGACAATGGTTTGACTGCGCAGACAATGGTTTGACTGCGCAGACAATGGTTTGACTGCGCAGACAATGGTTTGACTGCGCAGACAATGGTTTGACTGCGCAGACAATGGTTTGACTGCGCAGACAATGGTTTGACTGCGCAGACAATGGTTTGACTGCGCAGACAATGGTTTGACTGCGCAGACAATGGTTTGACTGCGCAGACAATGGTTTGACTGCGCAGACAATGGTTTGACTGCGCAGACAATGGTTTGACTGCGCAGACAATGGTTGTCAGGCGCAGACAATGGTTTGACTGCGCAGACAATGGTTTGACTGCGCAGACAATGGTTTGACTGCGCAGACAATGGTTTGACTGCGCAGACAATGGTTTGACTGCGCAGACAATGGTTTGACTGCGCAGACAATGGTTTGACTGCGCAGACAATGGTTTGACTGCGCAGACAATGGTTTGACTGCGCAGACAATGGTTTGACTGCGCAGACAATGGTTTGACTGCGCAGACAATGGTTTGACTGCGCAGACAATGGTTTGACTGCGCAGACAATGGTTTGACTGCGCAGACAATGGTTTGACTGCGCAGACAATGGTTTGACTGCGCAGACAATGGTTTGACTGCGCAGACAATGGTTTGACTGCGCAGACAATGGTTTGACTGCGCAGACAATGGTTTGACTGCGCAGACAATGGTTTGACTGCGCAGACAATGGTTTGACTGCGCAGACAATGGTTTGACTGCGCAGACAATGGTTTGACTGCGCAGACAATGGTGCTGTTCCGACTACTGTCTGCGCTGTTCCGACTACTGTCTGCGCTGTTCCGACTACTGTCTGCGCTGTTCCGACTACTGTCTGCGCTGTTCCGACTACTGTCTGCGCTGTTCCGACTACTGTCTGCGCTGTTCCGACTACTGTCTGCGCTGTTCCGACTACTGTCTGCGCTGTTCCGACTACTGTCTGCGCTGTTCCGACTACTGTCTGCGCTGTTCCGACTACTGTCTGCGCTGTTCCGACTACTGTCTGCGCTGTTCCGACTACTGTCTGCGCTGTTCCGACTACTGTCTGCGCTGTTCCGACTACTGTCTGCGCTGTTCCGACTACTGTCTGCGCTGTTCCGACTACTGTCTGCGCTGTTCCGACTACTGTCTGCGCTGTTCCGACTACTGTCTGCGCTGTTCCGACTACTGTCTGCGCTGTTCCGACTACTGTCTGCGCTGTTCCGACTACTGTCTGCGCTGTTCCGACTACTGTCTGCGCTGTTCCGACTACTGTCTGCGCTGTTCCGACTACTGTCTGCGCTGTTCCGACTACTGTCTGCGCTGTTCCGACTACTGTCTGCGCTGTTCCGACTACTGTCTGCGCTGTTCCGACTACTGTCTGCGCTGTTCCGACTACTGTCTGCGCTGTTCCGACTACTGTCTGCGCTGTTCCGACTACTGTCAGCGCTATTCACACTACTGTCAGCGCTATTCACACTAATTAATGTCAGCGCTAGTCACAGTACTGTCAGCGCTGTACGCACCACTGTCTGCGCTGTTTGCACAAGTGTCTGCGCTGTTCCCACCCCTGTCTGTGCTATTAGAAGTGCTGTCTGGGCTATTGGAAGTACTGTCTGGGTTATTGGAAGTACTGTTTTGGCTATTAGAAGTACTGTCGGCGCTATTAGCAGTACTGTATCTAAGTTATGGACTATACTAATGCATGAGAAACACTGTCGGCTGGTGTTATAATAGTGTAGGCAGTGTGTTTACTACTGTCGGCCGTGTGTTTACTACTGTCGGCCGTGTGTTTACTACTGTCGGCCGTGTGTTTACTACTGTCGGCCGTGTGTTTACTACTGTCGGCCGTGTGTTTACTACTGTCGGCCGTGTGTTTACTACTGTCGGCCGTGTGTTTACTACTGTCGGCCGTGTGTTTACTACTGTCGGCGGGCATTTATCCAACTTCCTGTGGTTTCCGGTGCTGTCGGCAATGGACAAAATTGTTCAGGGTCACGTTTTTGGTCATGTCATGGGGTCATTGGGTCATTTGGGTTAGTTTTAGGGGTGTGTCGGCGAACTTCCTGTCTGCTGTCGGCGTTCTTCCCTTTGCCATACAAGGCTCGTTTAACCATGATCATGGTGATTCTCTTATAAGGTTATCTCAAGCAAAATATTTTAATTTAAAACTTCAGTTTTTTCGTGCTGGAGCTAAAATGGAAAGAAATCTTGAATTTCTTTTGAACTTTTCACCTGAGATAACCTTATTGGAGTACACCAGCCTTGATAGCATACATGCATGTTTATCTTTATCTTTATGCTTGAACACTTTCCGAATTTTGACCTCCGTGTAAAAAAGGAAAATGTTATTAAATAATGCCAACCGATTTTATACAGTTCCGACTTTTTAAAATTAGCCACTTCTCTTTCATCACCACAAAACTTTTTTCACTTGGTTGGTCGGAAAAGGTATCCTCACTGATGTTGGATTGTTTTGAAAGAATTTATTTCTGAGCTCATTAAACGTTGACAATGAAAATATTTTATCTTTAATTCCGAAAGTACGCAAAACTTTTAAAAACTACAACTTAGCTATACATTGATATGACACACTTAACACATGAATCCAGATATGTGTATTGCCATTTACAGCAAAAGAAAAATTAATGCAATTACCCGGGGACATATATAATGTTGATTTGTGCGAATTTGCTTAGATATTATTTCTGTTAAATAAGAAAAATCATGAAAACCTCTATTTCGTAGTAAAATGGCGTGAAAATAAATTTTTAGAATCACGATTCGTTATTTTGTTGAAAAATAACTCAATGCAGAATTTGGAGCATATAGATAGAAAGATTGAATTTATTTTAATATTTAAAATTTTATTTCATTTATTTATTTTAATATTTATATACTATTTTAATGAGAAAGTCAGAGTTCTACGGGTAAATCCAGGAATTCTAGAGACGGCCGTTTCAGGTGAGCACTAAGACGAAAGTGCCCAAAAGTCATCTAATAACAGAATGTTGATGTTGGTGTACCCGTAAGTTAAAAAACGATGTCCTAACAAAACTTGAATAATAAGACGACAAGATAATATAGGAAGAAGATAATGTAATTGAACACCATAAGCACTTCATTTATTTCTTTGATAGATTTTTTGCAATATGTCCAGGAATATATCCCTTGGGAGAATTTCTGGCAATGTTGCAATTTCATGTCGCAGTCGATTGTACATTTTTTCTTCAAAATTCAAGTACTCTTTAACAACATTTAATTTCATGTACATTTCTTTGACGTCATCAATGTTCTTTGCTTCGTACAACGTCTGAAACACACATAAACTCCCCAGTAATACATAAAGTGAGCGAGAACTATTACATTTCTCACAGGATAAATAATACAAGATGTAATGGTGTTCTAAATTCAATGTAATTCTGAAATATTAGTGTTAAAGCAATAATATGTTCACAAACGCTGAGATAAAAATAAAAATTGAAAACCAGTTGCACGTCATATTTTTTAATTTCTATTCTGCTAAATCTTGACATAAATATTAACACATGCTTGCATGCATATGTCGTAATATTAGTTAATATTTGTAAATAGAACTTACTCTTAATAAGGATTTTTCGTTATGATCAGCATTTTCCATAGCCGTTACAAAAAGCCAAGTACATTTGCCATCCTGAATATCAGTTCCAATTTTTCCTGTTATTTCAGAGTTTCCGAAGCAATCTAAATAATCATCTTGTACTTGAAACAAATATCCAATTTTCAAGCAAAGTTTCTCGGCAATACTAAATATCTTAGTTTCAGTAATGTCAGCCTAAAAGCAATAACAGTAGAATTCAAAACCTTTGTAATTGAAATAAATAGTACTGCAAAATGTGAAATTGAAAATTAGAAAATACTGGAAATTGTTTTTATAGGTTGGAAATAACGAGCCGTGATTAATTATTGTTTGCAAACACGACAACAAGCTATACCTTACCATTATCATTGCTATTTTTATAGGGGTGTAAAATGAGTAATAGCTCGTTTTGTATTTAACGATTTTTTTGTAAAGATCCAAAGTAAACCTAGAAACAGGAAAAATTCGCCACATTAAAAATTATGAAATATTTAACCCACGAAGTTTGTACAAGTTTAAGAATGACATAATTACTTTTCTTGGGTATTTCAAAAATAATAGTCGTATATTTACGCATTAGTGTTGTTCTCCAAAGCAGATCTTGTATCTAAACTTTGCCCATAAGCACTTTTAAGTACAGTTTCGTGGAATGTTTCTATTAAATCCACATAGTAAGGCTTACTTCTAAAATACATTTTCAGAATTTCATATATGGTATTTTCCAAGAGTATTGTGTCGTTGAAGGCAGCCACCCCATTATTTTCCATCTTATACCAACACGGTTTTCCCCTTCGAATTTCTGATCCGTCCATTATATCATCGCCAATCAGAAATCCTGCCTGTAACTGCAAGTTTTTATTTATAAATCTACCAGTAATTGGGTGTTATATTTTTTCAGAAAGACACGACTAATTATTGGGAAAACAAAAACCCAAAAGTGAATGGATAACCTACAATTTCCAAACACCAACCAACAATGTACGACAACTGTAAACCATCCGGTTGAAATTCCTTTCTCAGCCGCTGGTAAGTTTCCACAACTGCTAATCCTCTGAAACAGAAATATTCGTGAAATCAAATGCCATTTAATGCTTATTTAAATTTCCAACTTACTAGGAACCAGAAAAATTTTTCAAAAAATAAAAATAAATAATAATAATTATAATAATAATAAAATACTTTACTACCTTTGAAGTTTTCCGTGTGGAACGTTGTACTGCATTACTTTAACGAGCCATTGGTTTGTTTCACCCATGTCCCTCATTTTAGAATTTTTAAGAACACTATCTACTAAAAAAGGAAAAATTTCCCCAAACTCTGATTTAGTTTTACCAAATTTTCTTTCCATTTTATTGTGTGTGCAGGCGCTTGAAGAAAAATGCCTCTGTAACTTTTGTCCTTATTTACGTTTGAAATGTAGATAAAAATGCAAACAAAATAAAGCAGTGGTGCAATTATTTTGCCTTTACTGTCTCCAATGCTAAAATTTATTATGTTGCCAGAACCAATGTGACTTTATTTATATCGCCAACAACCAACGCTTAATTCACATCCTTTTTTTGTTTCATAAATTAGTACTGCATTATCATATACGATGAGTACCAGAGCATTGTGTAAGATTCTTATTAAATTAGGGCGTGTAAGTTCTTCAAATGAAACGTTTTAAATATCCTCAAGGTTTTGAAACACATAATTAATTATACCAATAATTACACTAATAGTACACTATTGCATTGTTTTCAGAAATATGGTATTAATTTGTTACACTGGCGGAAAATAAAGTTCAGTATAATTATCAACAGAAAGCGTAATAATGAATAAAATGCGACCACAACAATAATATATTACAACTATAATAAACACGAATTCACACCGAGTTGACTATTTAGTAAAAAAGAGTTTACCAATAGCGTGGTATTCGTGCATGTACGCTTAAGGTTTATTTTCCAGCAGACCTTTTTGCGTTGTGGGTGAAATGCATGAAGGGAACATTAATGATAACATATATAATTAAAACCTCATTCGTGTTACATTCCGTGCCTAAACAAACTATTACGAGTTTAAAATTGCTTTTCACTGTTTATGTGGTATCTAATGTGATTTGTAATAAGAATTTCTACTCAATCCTTCAAATCCTGTGCAAACCATACGACAAATACGCATAGAGTGTGCAACGAAATGTTTATATTTTGTGTTACATAAGCAACATTTTAATTGATTCAAACAGCTAAAGGGTTAATCTAAGATAGGCTGCTTTCTCATGCAGAATATTTATAACACTTATTATCTTACATTCTGTAGACGTGTTTTTACACAACTGGTCCTTCATAAAAAAGAGAAATTGGCAATTTCAACTACGAATTATTCAATACCTTCATCAGATAAACTTTTTTCAAATTTAAACTTATTCCCGAAATCAGATTTGGTAGCTGTTATTCTGGTGGACTAGTCACTAGCTCCGCAAATGTTTTGAAATAAAGAGAAATTTAAAAACGCCTATAAATATTTATATCTGTATTTTCTACACAAAAACATATTTAATTATGGTGCAAAAGTAAAGCAACTGGAAAGTGATAAAAAAAGTGGAAATGATAGAAAATACAAAACTCGTTCTTGCCCAAAAAAATTATTTAAGAACTACTGATTTGGCTACCTAATCGGTAGCTAATTGCTCTAATTATGTGTATTTTTTCCTTTAATTCCTTAAAATGTTTACGCCCAAAGTTTTTTGTTGTCGAAAATCTTAATATATATGACTACTAAAAGCTTCGCCATTTCATCTTTGCACTACATGGCTAGATTCTTTTCTGAAACCAAAGTTTTAAGGCAAACCAGATTCTTGCGCCATAATTTTTTGTAGAAATACCACGTTAAATTTTTTTAGTTTACCTCAGGCTTCGTCTAAAAATCTGGTTTTTGTATTTTGTAAGTTGGTACAACTATTATTATTTGTGAAAACCTCAACTATTTGGGGAAAACTATAACTATTTGGGACCAAAATATCTTAGGGACCATTTTTTACAATTTTACATTGAAAACATAAGCATATCTAATCTATATTCAAAACAGTATATCAAAGAAACCGTTTTATATTACTTTACGAAAAAAACAATTTTTACTTGGGGATAAACTTCACAAGGGTCTAATGAGTTAACAATATTTTGTCTTGACTTCGTAGGTTTGACGTTTTGCAATAGCAATCAGTATCATCTGCTCCCTTCCAATAATGACGACAAATGGATATCAATTACGCGCTCTCAATACGGAATCGGAATCACAACAATTAGAAGGTATGATTTACAAATTTTCAATTTACAAAAACACTTATGATTAGGAGCTAGATATAAATACTTAATATCAAAGTACCAAAATATACTAAGTAAATCCAGCTGCGAAAATGGACTACCTATGGTTTAGATAATACTGGAAATATTTTGACGAGTATGCTTAATTGCAATCATAGTTGTTAGCAATGTTTTGGACCGTTATTACTTTATATTATAACCACTTTGAACAGTTTATTAGAAATATAGGTTAAATTGCTAACACTGTTAAATGTGGCTTATAAAAAATTACCTTGCCATAGAAAAGTACGGAGTGAAAACTGTAAAACTTGTCAAATGTCAAACCTTAATTAATGAAAATAAAAATTTTGCAAATTAGCAAAAAAGTAGTGATGTTTTCAATTACTTTTTCTGCAAATGACAAAAGCCAATTAATGCACCAAAAGGGTTGGCAAAATAAGCTTGTCAATTATTATTTGTGTGTATTATTCTAGACTTTACAAAAGTAGACTAAATAGTTCTAGGGAATTATTAAAGTTTCATAGGGATATTTTAAATTATTTTAAGTGACCATTATGTTTGCCGTAATTTATTCTTCGATATTTTTGATATAGCCAACGCTTAGTATATTAAGTCCTTGTTAACTGTTCGTCCGACCTAAATCTTGCATCTTCTATTCAAGCTTAGGAAGTTTAGCAAAACAACGTGTATTGCCAACTACGCAAGAATGCAAATCGAATTGTAATAAAGTAATAATTTTGAACAATACATTTTGAAAATGTATAATATATAGATTTAGTTGTGGAGGTCAGTGTAATGATTATTTCATTTCTTACACAAAACTATATAATATAGTTGGATTACATGTCTAATAAAGTAATAGATGCATTAATATTATGAAAATTTTACAGATGGGAAAACTTGCTCTGAAATAAATGGTTCAAAATACGTTGATTTCGCATTCGAGCTGGAGGGTACGCATAACCTAACTGCAAATAAAGAGAACATTAGGGGAGGTTTCCCAGCTCCAATAAATTTAAGTTTTCTTAACGGCACCTTTCAGTCCCACAACATCGATGACAAAATAAGAAATGAACTTTATAAATGCTTGTTGGAATGTGGTTTTGACTTAACTAAGCCCGAAGGGAAACTAGGTAAGAATCTTGACGAATTGACTACAGGAGCTTTTTTTGCCTCCGGTCCATCAATGGAAGGCGATTTTGAAGCCTGCTTTATAAGCTCTCTTAATGGAGCTATGTTTTACATTATTGACGATACTTTCGACAGAAAACAACGTGAAAATTCTAAAGAATTCATATTAAGCGAAAAGGCCATATTTCAGTTCACCAAGATTGTTATAGACATATACGAGGAAACTCCGATTGACAGGAATGCTATAAAACAATTAGAATGTGAGGTCAACTGTCCGAAAATGATAAACTTACTTTGCTGCATAATTACACTGGCAACGAAGATACAAAGCTTACTGAAATCCAAATCTTCCATTTGTTCTAATAAAAACATAAGACGTTATTATGTTGACGCCACCAGACATTTCATGGTCCAGTACGCCTGGCATCATAAGTATCCATTGCAAAAAGAAAATTTATCTGATGGAATGATTTTTGAGCTACGAGCCAGTTCTATCGGAATTAGAAATGCCGTTGAATTGTGGGCACTATCGAAGGATGTATATGTGTCCGATAATATTCGATACGATCCAATATTTCTCAGAGTGTACAATGCTACTGAAACTATTATTGCACTATTGAATGATATTTGCAGTTTCAGCAAAGAAATCAAAAAGGGGGAGTACGATAATATAGTTATGTATAAATGTCGCCAAAGATTAACACTTGAAAAAGCCTTTGAGTTTTTAGAGGAACGAATTTCTCAGGAATACAGGGACTATTCAAATTTCAGCAAAAGATTACGAGAAATGTATTCTTCCGATTCAAATTTGCAAAAGTTTGTAGATATATTAGACTTTCTTGTAACAAGTGTCTTACCGTCCTTTACACAAGTCCCGAGGTACAATTTGACAAAATTCTGGATCAACAAAGTAATGCTTCCTAAGGCAGAGTTTAAGTAATAGGCTACTTCCTAAAATGTAATTTTCCGAATTATACTGTATAATAAAAGTCAAAAACGTAAAATATTAAAATGTAACTTTAAGTTTTACTTTAAGTTTTAATTTGTTAACTGTATTTCTGCTTTAATGATAAACAATTTTATTTAATTAACATTTATGCTTGCTATGCAATTAAAACATAAATGTGTTGTGTGGTGGTTTGTTAAGTTTGTACAAAATAAATGCATTAAAACTTTTTCAAAAACTGAAAAACTCAAGTTTTGATGACAACACTATTAGTTTCAAAAAGGCGTTAAAATATAATACAAGTGGTTTTTTTTCATATTTTAGCTAATCGAAAATATGTATCAATTTTGAACATAGTAAGCGCAAATAACAAATACTATTTAGGTTTTATGCAAATTGACACTCTTTTCAGAAGTCAGCCCTGTATCACGAATCACGAAAATCACGAATGCATAAGAGTGGAAGAAAAAATTTTTAAATGTGGTGCACGTTTCGAAAACTTGGAATGATTAAAACATATATTCAATCAGTATAAAAGTAAAAAATACTCATAATATTTGTAATGGGTTTCCTTATAACTTTTTAGTATAAATAGATGAAGTATAAATTGAATTGATTTTGAATAATCTTTAAAATATATAATTTTTCTCAAACCCTTACTAATTATACTTAACTTCTTTAATTTCATCAATTCTGAAACAGCACTCAAGGAATATAAATGCATATTTGGAAGAGTGTGGTTTGTTTTGAGAATCATGAAATCTATAAGCATATAAGAATTAAAAAAATAAATAGGAATCCTTTCTCGATATGCTGATTCTGTATGTACAAGAGCAATTTTAATTTTATTGAGTCACGTCGTAATACAAAATCCAGTTTCTCGTGTGTTACATGTTCAGTTATTGGATTTACCAAAATAAAATATCAGGTAAATACAATTGAAGTATTTTATCAAAAGTGTTAGTGATAATTGATAACTTGTTAAAGCCAGAGCCAGTTGGAGATTACTGCACGTTTGGTTCAAAGGTACATAAACTGGGAAACTCCAATTAGGTCAAAATACAATACAGTTGATAGAATATCACAATAAAGTCAACTTTAAGAAGAATAATAGTCGTGACTGAATTGCTGAGACCGTATAGTTTTCGTAAAATGCCTACATTAGACTGCCAAATTAATAGCCAGTCATCTCAGAGTAAGTGTTATCAAGCTCAGTGGTAACATTCTTGTAAATCTCGTTTTGAATGACCAAATCGTCTGCAATTAATCAGAAACCATGTCAGAAAATGTTTTCATACGCAATGCTTATAAAAAGAATTATTACATTATATCTATATTATATTAGGATTATATCTTACTGTCGATTCTGTCGACTTCCCTCTGCAACTTCACGACAGTTTTTTGGGCAAAGTCGGCACGGGTTTCTCCTTGCTTCAGTTTGGCGGTCAAGGAGGTGATTTGCTTTTTGTATTGGACCTCACGCTCGTTGGCCTGCATTTTTTAATCATTACACTTTAGTTGGAGAAACTTTTTGGTGTTGTCACGGATTAGCAACACATTTAAATGAGGGATACAAGAAAACAGGTGACTGAAAGAATTGAATTTTTACCCGAGCTTCAGCACCCTTGAGGGACATCAGGTTATTTGTTACAACCTTCAACTCTTCCTCAAGGTCCAGGATTTTGCTGCAAACAAGTTTGGAAACGGTATTATTATTATTACATCGTTATAAGTCCAAACGTTAATTATTTACTCTGTTGTCTTATGTTATTTATTTTGAATAAACTAATAGGGCACTTACGATTCTCCGGATTGGGCACGATCTTCAGCCATGTCATAATCGGACTCAACCATGGCGAGCTTTCGAGAGACCTAGATTTACCACAGAAGATTCTTTCATTGATTTTTACGTGACTTACACACATTATATTACATGCAATGTTATATCAAAGAATTCTAACGGCCTATGTCTACTAACGAAAAATATATTATTTGGTGAAACAAAATATCTGGAATTGAAAAGTGAACGAACCTCATCGTATTTGCGATCAGACTCTTCAGCGAGGTTGTTAATGTCTTTCAATTGAGCTTCAAGAGATTTCATTTTCTCTTCATCAGTGTCAGTACGGTCCTTCAGCACCTTATACATACTACAATTATAGAATTAAGATTAAATAGTACTGTACTACCAAAAATGCATTTAGATAATTCGTTTAGCAATTACCGTTGAGATTCATCACCTGTGAACAAGGATTGCGCCAAATTGATGCCTGTGGATTTCAATTTTTCTTCAGTTGTCTCGAATTTTTCTTCAATGGTTTGGAGCTTGCGACCCAATTCAAAAAGATCTTTTTCTGTCTGCAAATTTAAATGCAAAATTAAATTTTTTGTCCAAAAGTAAATGGAATACTAATTTTCAGTTTACCGCAGCGAATTTCTTTTCTTGGGCCTCAAGATTAGCATTGGCCTTGATGAGAGCTTCTTGTGAGTTGCTCAATTCAGTTTCAAGGATGATTTTCCTTTTCTCCAAACCTTGAACTTCTTCAGCAGCCTTGTCACCTCGAAGCTGGGCCTCACGCTGGGCTGCTTCCTTCTGCTCTGCCTTCTCTAAAGCATCGTCCTTCTCCACCTTCATCGACTGCATCTTCTTCTTGATGGCTTCCATTGCGAATTAGGTTTTTCCGATTTCGGACTTAAAAACAATACCTGGAATTTTTAAGAGAATTATAAAACATTATATTTATATGTGTATAAAAACGGCAAAAAGTATATTTGCACTATGACAGTTCCAAAAACCAAAGCGGATACATTATTTAAATTTATCCGCAATCAAATTAAATATTAAAATTATTTTTGTTTATGAAAAAAGAAGGTTTACAATATAAAATGCAGATAGACGAAAATGCAGGAGACGGAGAGCGGAGGAGCAGAAGTGCTGATTGTGTAGCAGCAGGTAAAGAATAGAATCCGAATAGACAATTCAATGCAAGTTAAACAAAGATGACAATGGAACGCTGCCAAAAATAAATTACGGACATTGTTAGATTTACAATCGTACTATTTTTGTATTTACTCTATTCTCTATAGACACTCTCTACTCGCATTACGCTTTCCCTTTCGGTTACCTTCTCACACTGGGTTTGTTCGGTTTTCGCACTGGGTTCTGTTTACGCATCAGTCACAGCCATAAGGTTGTATTTTGTCCACCAAGACTAACAAATATTATAATCTTTAATATTATATAACGAAATTATTATTATTAGTTTCAGTTTCATTTAATATATCATTAATCGTGAGGTCTTCTACATTTCTGTCATAACGTAATAGCATATAAAATTCTCGGAGTTTTCGTCAAATGCAGAAACAAAAGGTAAAAAGATAAAAATGTTGGGCATTACAAATTCTTTTTTCCTTTTGGTGACCTTTCTAAAATTGGTCTACGTAATTGTTTTGCTGAACCAAATAAGTTCGTTTTTCTACATATGACTCCCAGGGAAGCATATATGACGTTCTGATGCGGACTGACAATTGGGCTCGGTTTCCCCATCCGAATGTTATGCTTCGGATAAAAGTCTTTCCAAAATCCCGTAATTTGGGTAACTCGTGCTTAATGCCATTTGGGAGGCAAGCCAATTCAGCCGGCTAAAAACTTTGGTGATCATTCGTGTTTGTTAGTTATTCCTACGGCAACCGAAGATGCATCGAGCACACATTTAAAGACCAGATGCAAATTCCTCTAGACGTGCGTAAAACAGTAAACTTATCTATTTTTAGAAATAAAAGGTTTTCTCAATAGGCAATTACATGATTGTATGCATTTGCATACAATTACACAATGTTTGCAGTTTGCCAAGTATTGATGATGATATCTTTCAACAACAAATGTGCTAAATCATCTAAAAGCTGTTTTCCAATATGAATTAATTATTGGCGTTGACTTGATTAGTATTTTGTGATGACTTATTTCAATTTGTTGAAATTGCCTTGAAAGTCTTCACATTTGTATAGTTCACTGATTTTTATAAATTTGAGGAATATCTTCTTGATGAATAAATTTTTATCTAATCTAAATAATGAATATAATATAACATGTCGGAAATGTTATTCCTAGATATATTTATAGGGTTACCCTGACGTTTTTGGGGTGCAATCAGCAACATTGAAGTTACATAATGAAAAATTAGGACTACTAAGAGATCTTCAGATTTATCACCTAACCTGGGAGATATATGATTTTCACCATAGGGATATCTACAGGGTTGGCCTAAAGTAACGCCCCATATGACAAAAGACCAAAGGTCGACTAAAAATTGCAACAATGTAGAAAATTAGCTCCAATGTTTACCCTCTCAATTAAGTAAATATTGGGGCTGATTATTTATATTGTCGCACGCTTTAGTCTGTATGACCTATTGGGTGTTATCTAGGGCCTACCCTGTAAAGGCCATATCTTCTAGCCAGAAGGATATGGTTTGGACCATGGCGGTACACAGAGGCCTTTAGAATACACAGACTTAAGAACACTCAGTATGTTCTACGCGTTAGTCTGTAACCATGGGGTTCTGTTCTGTTATAAGAGGTGAACAACCTTCTATAGAGAAGGTGTCCAGGGATCAGGCCACATAATCGGGCTCATTGCCAACTCCTCAAAGGCAGGCATTGTCGTTAGTTAATGCTGAGAGGTCAAAGGCTATCATTAGATGGATTAATAGCCTCACTACTTACATGAGGTATGCCTGATGGGGATCTTCCCAAAACTTAATACTGTTTTATTTTTTTAATTATGGCTGAGGCTGTTGCTTAAAGATTGTTTTCATTTTGGGGTTGCAAATTTGATGTGATTTCCAAAAAGAGGCACGGGAAAAAATGGTTTTCAAAAAGGGGTTGTCCAAAAGGAATTTCTTAGACGGGGTCATACGGCCATGTGCTTTGACTGTTGGTCTTTGGGATACCCTGCAATCATTATCTATATCATATTATGCCAGCTACATGGCTTAATCTTCTTTCCTAAGCGTAAAGTCTTAGTAAGACACAGAAAGTTCTTTATGGAAATGTGCTAGCCAATTACATTGTCGGTATACAATTAGTACAAGTGAGACGTTCCAGTGATTTACAAAACTTAGTTTATATTCAAAAGTAAAAGACTTTTTTAATGGTATATATTCATATAAGTACAGGGTGGTCCATATCTATGTGCTATAGCTGTACAGGAAGAACCGGAAGTAATACAGCAAAACTGTTACCACCAATCGAAAGCCAATACAAAGTTACATTGGAATCCCAATTTTCATGGGCATATCCCTACGCATTCGTTTACACTGACAGTTCTCCCAAAAAAAGTAAAAAATATGTAAATTAAAGCTGTTTTTCACCCGAAACTTTTATATTCACACAAGATAGACTCATGTCACTAAAATTCTGAAACATTATAAATAAATCTCTTCCGATATGTTTTCAATTACCTACTAATAGTGTGTCCTCCTCCAGCTTCTCTAACAGCTTCAAGTCTACGAGGAAATGACCTTAGAAGAGTTTCGAATAAATTCCTATCTGTCTTCATGTCTTCAAGCACTGCCGCTAAACGTTCTGAAAGTTCTGCTGTACCAACGTTGTTATTTGGAAAGTCCTGTATCATTTTTTGTTTAACTCTGGTTTTCATTATTACCCCTAAGTGCTCCGCCGGGTTTAGGTCGGGTGAATTGCCAGGCCACTGAGAGTTGTTGAAGAAATCGACATTATTCTCTCTCAATAGAGCTTGGGTAGCCAGGGCCTTCATTCCCTTAATTATGAACTATACTTCTTCAGTGTCATTAAGAAGTGACACTTTTGACGAAAAACTAAGGACAATAACTGACGGAAGCACTAACAATTTGTAAAAGTATCAGGATTGGGATTTAACTCTACCGCGAAAGATTTCACTATGATTTAGCTAGTTTTCGACTTTTTTTGGGAGAACTGTCAGTGTAAACGAATGCGTAGGGATATGCTCATGAAAATTGGGATTCCAATGTAACTTTGTATTGGCTTTCGATTGGTGGTAACAGTTTTGCTGTACCACTTACGGTTCTTCCTGTACAGCTATAGCACATAGATATGGACCACCCTGTACTGTTTTTGTATTCGCCTTATTATTCTGCTGCACTAAAGGAAAGAATTTACTTATATAGGAATTCCAAAATCATTTTTAACTTCTTTCCTTCCTGTCAAGGTAAAGTTTAATGAAAATTTTTCATGCAATTTCCTACTTTTTGCATTCTTGGTAACTATGCAGAACTGATTTGGTTCCATCAGATTTCATGAATCGATTTTATGGAATTTGTTTCTCTCTCAATCTTTACCTTTGTAGCATCTTGGCTTATAATAACGTTTTTAATCTCTTGCGTGTCAATAATGAAAATGGAAATATTCGTCTAATTCACTTGTAGAGTCTTTATTCTATAGCCAACGTGTAAATAGAGTGTTACCAAAGGATTATGGGAAGTTCTTTAATATACAATCAGCGAACTCAGATTTCACCAATATAATTACGAATGTAATTTAAAGAGGCTCAAAAAATTGCAATAGTGCCATAAAAGGACTTGCGTAAAAAGTGTGAAAAAGGATTTGGCACATTTACAAGTGAATTAGGTTTTTTAATTGGGTATGATTTATTGTGCAGTATGTATGCATAGTATGCCGTAAAGGCAAATGAAATTTGGCCACTTCTAGCACTTTAGTAAATGACAATGAATGTCAATGAAGACCTTTTAGGTTGACTAAAAATTTATCAGTGTTTTTTAGCTTAGCTTTCGTCGGAATTGTTTTCAAGTAAGTAGTCTACTGTAAATCGTTCTGGAGAATGTAAATTCCATGCTTGTAAAGATATTTGAAAACCTTGTCCTCAATCCAAATGTCGAACGAGAAATGATTCAAAGTTTTTTCTTAGTGTACATCAGGGAATAAAAAAGTATTTGCTGTTTTGGCGAATAGAATAAAGGTATTGCTTTTTTTCCTGTAGGCATAATACATGTATGGGTTCTTAATACATAGAACTTTGATATATTAAATTACAAGAACAATGACAACATCAATTTCTGCTAAAATCATAAATGATTTTGTAAAATTAGACAAGGAAAGCCAACATGTTTAGCAAAAGCATTTGTTGTTATCTGAAATTATACCCATTTGGCTGAGTTTTATTTACTTCCCTCTGGCTCTACAATTTATAAACTACAACTTATAAACTACAACATATACAATACTTACTACTATGACAAACTATAAACTTATTTATTTGACAAAATCTGACATTTCATTTTTTATTTGTTTTTCTGTATCAACTTTTGAATATTTATTCTAATTACCGAATACCGTTTTCTATTTGTAGTTAAAATAAAAGTCTACTAAATTTAACTTTGAACTATAAACCAGCTTTAAATTAAAGGAAAGTTATTCAAATGGATGGCATAATGGATAAACTCAAAGAATCGAAATAAAAAAAGTTTTTGATGATTTGTTTAGCAATTCTCGGATTTGTCACAACAAAATATCAGGTAACTCTTAATATAGAAAGTAATACAGTTTTTCATCAATACTGCTATTTGTAACAAATACTGCACGTTTACTTCGAAGATCCATGAACTATAATACTGTTAATATCCTGTCATCTCAGCATAAGTGTTATCCAGCTCAGTGGTAACACTCTTGTAAATTTCGCTTTGCATGACCAATTCGTCTGTAATTAATAAATAACCATTTCAGAAAATGTTTTCAAATGCAATGAAATTTCAAAAAAATGTGTATCATTTTACTGTCTAGTCTGTCGACTTCCTTCTGCAATTTCTGGACTGTTCTTTGGGCAAATTCGGCACGGGCTTCACCCTGCTTCAGTTTGGCGGTCAAATTCGTGATACTCTTTTTGTATTGGGACTCACGATTTTGGGCCTGTAGTTTTTCAAAATTGCACATTAAATTTTATTATCTTAACAAATTTAGGGTGGAATTGAAATATATGTAATGTCGAATAAATTGTTGTTATGAAGGAATGAAAATTTTACCTTCTCTTCAGCGACTTCAAGGGATCGAAGGTTATTTCCAACAACCTTCAACTCCTCTTCAAGCTCAAGGATTTTACTAAAAATACGTTTGAAAAAGAGTCATTATTTTTATAATCAGATTGCAACTGTTATCTTATTTAAAAACCAAACATATTTAACAAAGCAAAGTAAAAATTGGAAGGAGAAATTAATTGTACACGATATATTTTAAAGAATGTTACTATATATTTGATAAATGAGTAAGAGAACAAAATTAATTATAGTGCTCTGTTTTTCATTTAACAGGCATTTATGTGCTTTGCCAATTTTATATTTTGCACTCACCCTTCTC
>JABJWA020000011.1:0-33790 GCA_020352615.2 Yoshiicerus persimilis
GAAGATACATATTTTTCAACATTTCCACGCCATATATTATGTATTAAATGACGATAGATAAGCGACTACACTTTCCCAACGTAACGTTATCGTCAAGTTGGTTACCACCGGACACTTGAAGTTGATAAGCTATGACCGTAATTGCGAAATTGATAGGAGGGCTAAAATTGTAATTTTTGAGCTCTCAAAATGAAGATTTTAGACAAGTATCTATTTATGCAATAAGTGACCATAGATAAGCGACCATACTTATCCAAAGTGACAATTGGGTTATGATGGTCACGTTCTATATGATAAGTTGACATGCCATGCGCGCCAAAGTGACCATAGACACCATTGAAGATACATATTTTTCAACATTTCCACGCCATATATTATGTATTAAATGACGATAGATAAGCGACTACACTTATACAACGTAACGTTATCGTCAAGTTGGTTACCACCGGATACTTGAAGTTGATAAGCTATGAGCGTAATTGCGAAATTGATAGGAGGGCTAAAATTGTAATTTTTGAGCTCTCAAAATGAAGATTTTAGACAAGTACCTATTTATGCAATAAGTGACCATAGATAAGCGACCATACTTATCCAAAGTGACAATTGGGTTATGATGGTCACGTTCTATATGATAAGTTGACATGCCATGCGCGCCAAAGTGACCATAGACACCATTGAAGATACATATTTTTCAACATTTCCACGCCATATATTATGTATTAAATGACGATAGATAAGCGACTACACTTATACAACGTAACGTTATCGTCAAGTTGGTTACCACCGGATACTTGAAGTTGATAAGCTATGACCGTAATTGCGAAATTGATAGGAGGGCTAAAATTGTAATTTTTGAGCTCTCAAAATGAAGATTTTAGACAAGTACCTATTTATGCAATAAGTGACCATAGATAAGCGACCATACTTATCCAAAGTGACAATTGGGTTATGATGGTCACGTTCTATATGATAAGTTGACATGCCATGCGCGCCAAAGTGACCATAGACACCATCGAAGATACATATTTTTCAACATTTCCACGCCATATATTATGTATTAAATGACGATAGATAAGCGACTACACTTATCCAACGTAACGTTATCGTCAAGTTGGTTACCACCGGACACTTGAAGTTGATAAGCTATGACCGTAATTGCGAAATTGATAGGAGGGCTAAAATTGTAATTTTTGAGCTCTCAAAATGAAGATTTTAGACAAGTATCTATTTATGCAATAAGTGACCATAGATAAGCGACCATACTTATCCAAAGTGACAATTGGGTTATGATGGTCACGTTCTATATGATAAGTTGACATGCCATGCGCGCCAAAGTGACCATAGACACCATTGAAGATACATATTTTTCAACATTTCCACGCCATATATTATGTATTAAATGACGATAGATAAGCGACTACACTTATCCAACGTAACGTTATCGTCAAGTTGGTTACCACCGGACACTTGAAGTTGATAAGCTATGACCGTAATTGCGAAATTGATAGGAGGGCTAAAATTGTAATTTTTGAGCTCTCAAAATGAAGATTTTAGACAAGTACCTATTTATGCAATAAGTTACCATAGATAAGCGACCATACTTATCCAAAGTGACAATTGGGTTATGATGGTCACGTTCTATATGATAAGTTGACATGCCATGCGCGCCAAAGTGACCATAGACACCATTGAAGATACATATTTTTCAACATTTCCACGCCATATATTATGTATTAAATGACGATAGATAAGCGACTACACTTATCCAACGTAACGTTATCGTCAAGTTGGTTACCACCGGACACTTGAAGATGATAAGCTATGACCGTAATTGCGAAATTGATAGGAGGGCTAAAATTGTAATTTTTGAGCTCTCAAAATGAAGATTTTAGACAAGTATCTATTTATGCAATAAGTGACCATAGATAAGCGACCATACTTATCCAAAGTGACAATTGGGTTATGATGGTCACGTTCTATATGATAAGTTGACATGCCATGCGCGCCAAAGTGACCATAGACACCATTGAAGATACATATTTTTCAACATTTCCACGCCATATATTATGTATTAAATGACGATAGATAAGCGACTACACTTATCCAACGTAACGTTATCGTCAAGTTGGTTACCACCGGACACTTGAAGTTGATAAGCTATGACCGTAATTGCGAAATTGATAGGAGGGCTAAAATTGTAATTTTTGAGCTCTCAAAATGAAGATTTTAGACAAGTATCTATTTATGCAATAAGTGACCATAGATAAGCGACCATACTTATCCACACTGACAAATGGGTTATGATGGTCACGTTCTATATGATAAGTTGACATGCCATGCGCGCCAAAGTGACCATAGACACCATCGAAGATACATATTTTTCAACATTTCCACGCCATATATTATGTATTAAATGACGACAGATAAGCGACTACACTTATCCAACGTAACGTTATCGTCAAGTTGGTTACCACCGGACACTTGAAGTTGATAAGCTATGAGCGTAATTGCGAAATTGATAGGAGGGCTAAAATTGTAATTTTTGAGCTCTCAAAATGAAGATTTTAGACAAGTATCTATTTATGCAATAAGTGACCATAGATAAGCGACCATACTTATCCAAAGTGACAATTGGGTTATGATGGTCACGTTCTATATGATAAGTTGACATGCCATGCGCGCCAAAGTGACCATAGACACCATCGAAGATACATATTTTTCAACATTTCCACGCCATATATTATGTATTAAATGACGATAGATAAGCGACTACACTTATCCAACGTAACGTTATCGTCAAGTTGGTTACCACCGGACACTTGAAGTTGATAAGCTATGAGCGTAATTGCGAAATTGATAGGAGGGCTAAAATTGTAATTTTTGAGCTCTCAAAATGAAGATTTTAGACAAGTACCTATTTATGCAATAAGTGACCATAGATAAGCGACCATACTTATCCAATGTGACAATTGGGTTATGATGGTCACGTTCTATATGATAAGTTGACATGCCATGCGCGCCAGTGACCATAGACACCATCGAAGATACATATTTTTCAACATTTCCACGCCATATATTATGTATTAAATGACGATAGATAAGCGACTACACTTATCCAACGTAACGTTATCGTCAAGTTGGTTACCACCGGACACTTGAAGTTGATAAGCTATGACCGTAATTGCGAAATTGATAGGAGGGCTAAAATTGTAATTTTTGAGCTCTCAAAATGAAGATTTTAGACAAGTACCTATTTATGCAATAAGTGACCATAGATAAGCGACCATACTTATCCACAGTGACAATTGGGTTATGATGGTCACGTTCTATATGATAAGTTGACATGCCATGCGCGCCAAAGTGACCATAGACACCATTGAAGATACATATTTTTCAACATTTCCAAGCCATATATTATGTATTAAATGACGATAGATAAGCGACTACACTTATCCAACGTAACGTTATCGTCAAGTTGGTTACCACCGGACACTTGAAGTTGATAAGCTATGACCGTAATTGCGAAATTGATAGGAGGGCTAAAATTGTAATTTTTGAGCTCTCAAAATGAAGATTTTAGACAAGTACCTATTTATGCAATAAGTGACCATAGATAAGCAATCATACTTATCCAATGTGACAATTGGGTTATGATGGTCACGTTCTATATGATAAGTTGACATGCCATGCGCGCCAGTGACCATAGACACCATCGAAGATACATATTTTTCAACATTTCCACGCCATATATTATGTATTAAATGACGATAGATAGGCGACTACACTTATCCAACGTAACGTTATCGTCAAGTTGGTTACCACCGGATACTTGAACTTGATAAGCTATGATCGTAATTGCGAAATTGATAGGAGGGCTAAAATTGTAATTTTTGAGCTCTCAAAATGAAGATTTTAGACAAGTACCTATTTATGCAATAAGTGACCATAGATAAGCGACCATACTTATCCAAAGTGACAATTGGGTTATGATGGTCACGTTCTATATGATAAGTTGACATGCCGTGCGCGCCAAAGTGACCATAGACACCATTGAAGATACATATTTTTCAACATTTCCACGCCATATATTATGTATTAAATGACGATAGATAAGCGACTACAGTTATACAACGTAACGTTATCGTCAAGTTGGTTACCACCGGATACTTGAAGTTGATAAGCTATGACCGTAATTGCGAAATTGATAGGAGGGCTAAAATTGTAATTTTTGAGCTCTCAAAATGAAGATTTTAGACAAGTACCTATTTATGCAATAAGTGACCATAGACAAGCAATCATACTTATCCAATATGACAATTGGGTTATGATGGTCACGTTCTATATGATAAGTTGACATGCCATGCGCGCCAGTGACCATAGACACCATCGAAGATACATATTTTTCAACATTTCCACGCCATATATTATGTATTAAATGACGATAGATAGGCGACTACACTTATCCAACGTAACGTTATCGTCAAGTTGGTTACCACCGGATACTTGAACTTGATAAGCTATGATCGTAATTGCGAAATTGATAGGAGGGCTAAAATTGTATATTTTGAGCTCTCAAAATGAAGATTTTAGACAAGTATCTATTTATGCAATAAGTGACCATAGATAAGCGACCATACTTATCCAAAGTGACAATTGGGTTATGATGGTCACGTTCTATATGATAAGTTGACATGCCATGCGCGCCAAGGTGACCATAGACACCATTGAAGATACATATTTTTCAACATTTCCAAGCCATATATTATGTATTAAATGACGATAGATAAGCGACTACACTTATCCAACGTAACGTTATCGTCAAGTTGGTTACCACCGGACACTTGAAGTTGATAAGCTATGACCGTAATTGCGAAATTGATAGGAGGGCTAAAATTGTAATTTTTGAGCTCTCAAAATGAAGATTTTAGACAAGTATCTATTTATGCAATAAGTGACCATAGATAAGCGACCATACTTATCCAAAGTGACAATTGGGTTATGATGGTCACGTTCTATATGATAAGTTGACATGCCATGCGCGCCAAAGTGACCATAGACACCATTGAAGATACATATTTTTCAACATTTCCACGCCATATATTATGTATTAAATGACGATAGATAAGCGACTACACTTATCCAACGTAACGTTATCGTCAAGTTAGTTACCACCGGACACTTGAAGTTGATAAGCTATGAGCGTAATTGCGAAATTGATAGGAGGGCTAAAATTGTAATTTTTGAGCTCTCAAAATGAAGATTTTAGACAAGTACCTATTTATGCAATAAGTGACCATAGATAAGCGACCATACTTATCCAAAGTGACAATCGGGTTATGATGGTCACGTTCTATATGATAAGTTGACATGCCATGCGCGCCAAAGTGACCATAGACACCATTGAAGATACATATTTTTCAACATTTCCACGCCATATATTATGTATTAAATGACGATAGATAAGCGACTACACTTATCCTACGTAACGTTATCGTCAAGTTGGTTACCACCGGACACTTGAAGTTGATAAGCTATGACCGTAATTGCGAAATTGATAGGAGGGCTAAAATTGTAATTTTTGAGCTCTCAAAATGAAGATTTTAGACAAGTACCTATTTATGCAATAAGTGACCATAGATAAGCGACCATACTTATCCAAAGTGACAATTGGGTTATGATGGTCACGTTCTATATGATAAGTTGACATGCCATGCGCGCCAAAGTGACCATAGACACCATCGATGATACATATTTTTCAACATTTCCACGCCATATATTATGTATTAAATGACGATAGATAAGCGACTACACTTATCCTACGTAACGTTATCGTCAAGTTGGTTACCACCGGACACTTGAAGTTGATAAGCTATGACCGTAATTGCGAAATTGATAGGAGGGCTAAAATTGTAATTTTTGAGCTCTCAAAATGAAGATTTTAGACAAGTACCTATTTATGCAATAAGTGACCATAGATAAGCGACCATACTTATCCAAAGTGACAATTGGGTTATGATGGTCACGTTCTATATGATAAGTTGACATGCCGTGCGCGCCAAAGTGACCATAGACACCATTGAAGATACATATTTTTCAACATTTCCACGCCATATATTATGTATTAAATGACGATAGATAAGCGACTACAGTTATACAACGTAACGTTATCGTCAAGTTGGTTACCACCGGATACTTGAAGTTGATAAGCTATGACCGTAATTGCGAAATTGATAGGAGGGCTAAAATTGTAATTTTTGAGCTCTCAAAATGAAGATTTTAGACAAGTATCTATTTATGCAATAAGTTACCATAGATAAGCGACCATACTTATCCAAAGTGACAATTGGGTTATGATGGTCACGTTCTATATGATAAGTTGACATGCCATGCGCGCCAAAGTGACCATAGACACCATCGATGATACATATTTTTCAACATTTCCACGCCATATATTATGTATTAAATGACGATAGATAAGCGACTACACTTATCCAACGTAACGTTATCGTCAAGTTGGTTACCACCGGACACTTGAAGATGATAAGCTATGAGCGTAATTGCGAAATTGATAGGAGGGCTAAAATTGTAATTTTTGAGCTCTCAAAATGAAGATTTTAGACAAGTATCTATTTATGCAATAAATGACCATACATAAGCGACCATACTTATCCAAAGTGACAATTGGGTTATGATGGTCACGTTCTATATGATAAGTTGACATGCCATGCGCGCCAAAGTGACCATAGACACCATTGAAGATACATATTTTTCAACATTTCCACGCCATATATTATGTATTAAATGACGATAGATAAGCGACTACACTTATCCAACGTAACGTTATCGTCAAGTTGGTTACCACCGGACACTTGAAGTTGATAAGCTATGACCGTAATTGCGAAATTGATAGGAGGGCTAAAATTGTAATTTTTGAGCTCTCAAAATGAAGATTTTAGACAAGTATCTATTTATGCAATAAGTGACCATAGATAAGCGACCATACTTATCCAAAGTGACAATTGGGTTATGATGGTCACGTTCTATATGATAAGTTGACATGCCATGCGCGCCAAAGTGACCATAGACACCATCGAAGATACATATTTTTCAACATTTCCACGCCATATATTATGTATTAAATGACGATAGATAAGCGACTACACTTATCCAACGTAACGTTATCGTCAAGTTGGTTACCACCGGACACTTGAAGTTGATAAGCTATGAGCGTAATTGCGAAATTGATAGGAGGGCTAAAATTGTAATTTTTGAGCTCTCAAAATGAAGATTTTAGACAAGTATCTATTTATGCAATAAGTGACCATAGATAAGCGACCATACTTATCCAAGGAGACAATTGGGTTATGATGGTCACGTTCTATATGATAAGTTGACATGCCATGCGCGCCAAGTTGCCATAGACACCATCGAAGATACATATTTTTCAACATTTCCACGCCATATATTATGTATTAAATGACGATAGATAAGCGACTACACTTATCCAACGTAACGTTATCGTCAAGTTGGTTACCACCGGACACTTGAAGTTGATAAGCTATGACCGTAATTGCGAAATTGATAGGAGGGCTAAAATTGTAATTTTTGAGCTCTCAAAATGAAGATTTTAGACAAGTACCTATTTATGCAATAAGTGACCATAGATAAGCGACCATACTTATCCAAAGTGACAATTGGGTTATGATGGTCACGTTCTATATGATAAGTTGACATGCCATGCGCGCCAAAGTGACCATAGACACCATTGAAGATACATATTTTTCAACATTTCCACGCCATATATTATGTATTAAATGACGATAGATAAGCGACTACACTTATCCAACGTAACGTTATCGTCAAGTTGGTTACCACCGGACACTTGAAGTTGATAAGCTATGACCGTAATTGCGAAATTGATAGGAGGGCTAAAATTGTAATTTTTGAGCTCTCAAAATGAAGATTTTAGACAAGTACCTATTTATGCAATAAGTGACCATAGATAAGCGATCATACTTATCCAAAGTGACAATTGGGTTATGATGGTCACGTTCTATATGATAAGTTGACATGCCATGCGCGCCAGTGACCATAGACACCATCGAAGATACATATTTTTCAACATTTCCACGCCATATATTATGTATTAAATGACGATAGATAGGCGACTACACTTATCCAACGTAACGTTATCGTCAAGTTGGTTACCACCGGACACTTGAAGTTGATAAGCTATGACCGTAATTGCGAAATTGATAGGAGGGCTAAAATTGTAATTTTTGAGCTCTCAAAATGAAGATTTTAGACAAGTACCTATTTATGCAATAAGTGACCATAGATAAGCGACCATACTTATCCAAAGTGACAATTGGGTTATGATGGTCACGTTCTATATGATAAGTTGACATGCCGTGCGCGCCAAAGTGACCATAGACACCATTGAAGATACATATTTTTCAACATTTCCACGCCATATATTATGTATTAAATGACGATAGATAAGCGACTACACTTATCCAACGTAACGTTATCGTCAAGTTGGTTACCACCGGACACTTGAAGTTGATAAGCTATGACCGTAATTGCGAAATTGATAGGAGGGCTAAAATTGTAATTTTTGAGCTCTCAAAATGAAGATTTTAGACAAGTATCTATTTATGCAATAAGTGACCATAGATAAGCGACCATACTTATCCAAAGTGACAATTGGGTTATGATGGTCACGTTCTATATGATAAGTTGACATGCCATGCGCGCCAAAGTGACCATAGACACCATCGATGATACATATTTTTCAACATTTCCACGCCATATATTATGTATTAAATGACGATAGATAAGCGACTACACTTATCCAACGTAACGTTATCGTCAAGTTGGTTACCACCGGACACTTGAAGTTGATAAGCTATGAGCGTAATTGCGAAATTGATAGGAGGGCTAAAATTGTAATTTTTGAGCTCTCAAAATGAAGATTTTAGACAAGTATCTATTTATGCAATAAGTGACCATAGATAAGCGACCATACTTATCCAAAGTGACAATTGGGTTATGATGGTCACGTTCTATATGATAAGTTGACATGCCATGCGCGCCAAGGTGACCATAGACACCATTGAAGATACATATTTTTCAACATTTCCACGCCATATATTATGTATTAAATGACGATAGATAAGCGACTACACTTATCCAACGTAACGTTATCGTCAAGTTGGTTACCACCGGACACTTGAAGTTGATAAGCTATGACCGTAATTGCGAAATTGATAGGAGGGCTAAAATTGTAATTTTTGAGCTCTCAAAATGAAGATTTTAGACAAGTACCTATTTATGCAATAAGTGACCATAGATAAGCGACCATACTTATCCAAAGTGACAATTGGGTTATGATGGTCACGTTCTATATGATAAGTTGACATGCCATGCGCGCCAAAGTGACCATAGACACCATCGAAGATACATATTTTTCAACATTTCCACGCCATATATTATGTATTAAATGACGATAGATAAGCGACTACACTTATCCAACGTAACGTTATCGTCAAGTTGGTTACCACCGGACACTTGAAGTTGATAAGCTATGACCGTAATTGCGAAATTGATAGGAGGGCTAAAATTGTAATTTTTGAGCTCTCAAAATGAAGATTTTAGACAAGTATCTATTTATGCAATAAGTGACCATAGATAAGCGACCATACTTATCCAAAGTGACAATTGGGTTATGATGGTCACGTTCTATATGATAAGTTGACATGCCATGCGCGCCAAAGTGACCATAGACACCATTGAAGATACATATTTTCAACATTTCCACGCCATATATTATGTATTAAATGACGACAGATAAGCGACTACACTTATCCAACGTAACTTTATCGTCAAGTTGGTTACCACCGGACACTTGAAGTTGATAAGCTATGAGCGTAATTGCGAAATTGATAGGAGGGCTAAAATTGTAATTTTTGAGCTCTCAAAATGAAGATTTTAGACAAGTACCTATTTATGCAATAAGTGACCATAGATAAGCGACCATACTTATCCAAAGTGACAATTGGGTTATGATGGTCACGTTCTATATGATAAGTTGACATGCCATGCGCGCTAAAGTGACCATAGACACCATCGAAGATACATATTTTTCAACATTTCCACGCCATATATTATGTATTAAATGACGATAGATAAGCGACTACACTTATCCAACGTAACGTTATCGTCAAGTTGGTTACCACCGGACACTTGAAGTTGATAAGCTATGAGCGTAATTGCGAAATTGATAGGAGGGCTAAAATTGTAATTTTTGAGCTCTCAAAATGAAGATTTTAGACAAGTATCTATTTATGCAATAAGTGACCATAGATAAGCGACCATACTTATCCAATGTGACAATTGGGTTATGATGGTCACGTTCTATATGATAAGTTGACATGCCATGCGCGCCAGTGACCATAGACACCATCGAAGATACATATTTTTCAACATTTCCACGCCATATATTATGTATTAAATGACGATAGATAAGCGACTACACTTATCCAACGTAACGTTATCGTCAAGTTGGTTACCACCGGACACTTGAAGTTGATAAGCTATGACCGTAATTGCGAAATTGATAGGAGGGCTAAAATTGTAATTTTTGAGCTCTCAAAATGAAGATTTTAGACAAGTATCTATTTATGCAATAAGTGACCATAGATAAGCGACCATACTTATCCAAAGTGACAATTGGGTTATGATGGTCACGTTCTATATGATAAGTTGACATGCCATGCGCGCCAAAGTGACCATAGACACCATTGAAGATACATATTTTCAACATTTCCACGCCATATATTATGTATTAAATGACGACAGATAAGCGACTACACTTATCCAACGTAACGTTATCGTCAAGTTGGTTAACGCCGGACACGTGATAAGCTATGACCGTAATTGCGAAATTGATAGGAGGGCTAAAATTGTAATTTTTGAGCTCTCAAAATGAAGATTTTAGACAAGTACCTATTTATGCAATAAGTGACCATAGATAAGCGACCATACTTATCCAAAGTGACAATTGGGTTATGATGGTCACGTTCTATATGATAAGTTGACATGCCATGCGCGCCAAAGTGACCATAGAATATTATGTATTAAATGACGATAGATAAGCGACTACACTTATCCAACGTAACGTTATCGTCAAGTAGGATACCACCGGACACTTGAAGTTGATAAGCTATGACCGTAATTGCGAAATTGATAGGAGGGCTAAAATTGTAATTTTTGAGCTCTCAAAATGAAGATTTTAGACAAGTACCTATTTATGCAATAAGTGACCATAGATAAGCGACCATACTTATCCAAAGTGACAATTGGGTTATGATGGTCACGTTCTATATGATAAGTTGACATGCCATGCGCGCCAAAGTGACCATAGACACCATCGAAGATACATATTTTTCAACATTTCCACGCCATATATTATGTATTAAATGACGATAGATAAGCGACTACACTTATCCAACGTAACGTTATCGTCAAGTTGGTTACCACCGGACACTTGAAGTTGATAAGCTATGACCGTAATTGCGAAATTGATAGGAGGGCTAAAATTGTAATTTTTGAGCTCTCAAAATGAAGATTTTAGACAAGTATCTATTTATGCAATAAGTGACCATAGATAAGCGACCATACTTATCCAAACTGACAATTGGGTTATGATGGTCACGTTCTATATGATAAGTTGACATGCCATGCGCGCCAAAGTGACCATAGACACCATCGAAGATACATATTTTTCAACATTTCCACGCCATATATTATGTATTAAATGACGACAGATAAGCGACTACACTTATCCAACGTAACTTTATCGTCAAGTTGGTTACCACCGGACACTTGAAGTTGATAAGCTATGAGCGTAATTGCGAAATTGATAGGAGGGCTAAAATTGTAATTTTTGAGCTCTCAAAATGAAGATTTTAGACAAGTATCTATTTATGCAATAAGTGACCATAGATAAGCGACCATACTTATCCAAAGTGACAATTGGGTTATGATGGTCACGTTCTATATGATAAGTTGACATGCCATGCGCGCCAAAGTGACCATAGACACCATTGAAGATACATATTTTTCAACATTTCCACGCCATATATTATGTATTAAATGACGATAGATAAGCGACTACACTTATCCAACGTAACGTTATCGTCAAGTTGGTTACCACCGGACACTTGAAGTTGATAAGCTATGACCGTAATTGCGAAATTGATAGGAGGGCTAAAATTTGATTTTTGAGCTCTCAAAATGAAGATTTTAGACAAGTACCTATTTATGCAATAAGTGACCATAGATAAGCGACCATACTTATCCAAAGTGACAATTGGGTTATGATGGTCACGTTCTATATGATAAGTTGACATGCCATGCGCGCCAAAGTGACCATAGACACCATTGAAGATACATATTTTTCAACATTTCCACGCCATATATTATGTATTAAATGACGATAGATAAGCGACTACACTTATCCAACGTAACGTTATCGTCAAGTTGGTTACCACCGGACACTTGAAGTTGATAAGCTATGACCGTAATTGCGAAATTGATAGGAGGGCTAAAATTGTAATTTTTGAGCTCTCAAAATGAAGATTTAGACAAGTACCTATTTATGCAATAAGTGACCATAGATAAGCGACCATACTTATCCAAAGTGACAATTGGGTTATGATGGTCACGTTCTATATGATAAGTTGACATGCCATGCGCGCCAGTGACCATAGACACCATCGAAGATACATATTTTTCAACATTTCCACGCCATATATTATGTATTAAATGACGACAGATAAGCGACTACACTTATCCAACGTAACGTTATCGTCAAGTTGGTTACCACCGGACACTTGAAGTTGATAAGCTATGACCGTAATTGCGAAATTGATAGGAGGGCTAAAATTGTAATTTTTGAGCTCTCAAAATGAAGATTTTAGACAAGTACCTATTTATGCAATAAGTGACCATAGATAAGCGACCATACTTATCCAAAGTGACAATTGGGTTATGATGGTCACGTTCTATATGATAAGTTGACATGCCATGCGCGCCAAAGTGACCATAGACACCATTGAAGATACATATTTTTCAACATTTCCACGCCATATATTATGTATTAAATGACGATAGATAAGCGACTACACTTATCCAACGTAACGTTATCGTCAAGTTGGTTACCACCGGACACTTGAAGTTGATAAGCTATGACCGTAATTGCGAAATTGATAGGAGGGCTAAAATTGTAATTTTTGAGCTCTCAAAATGAAGATTTTAGACAAGTACCTATTTATGCAATAAGTGACCATAGATAAGCGACCATACTTATCCAAAGTGACAATTGGGTTATGATGGTCACGTTCTATATGATAAGTTGACATGCCATGCGCGCCAAAGTGACCATAGACACCATCGAAGATACATATTTTTCAACATTTCCACGCCATATATTATGTATTAAATGACGATAGATAAGCGACTACACTTATCCAACGTAACGTTATCGTCAAGTTGGTTACCACCGGACACTTGAAGTTGATAAGCTATGACCGTAATTGCGAAATTGATAGGAGGGCTAAAATTGTAATTTTTGAGCTCTCAAAATGAAGATTTTAGACAAGTACCTATTTATGCAATAAGTGACCATAGATAAGCGACCATACTTATCCAAAGTGACAATTGGGTTATGATGGTCACGTTCTATATGATAAGTTGACATGCCATGCGCGCCAAAGTGACCATAGACACCATCGAAGATACATATTTTCAACATTTCCACGCCATATATTATGTATTAAATGACGATAGATAAGCGACTACACTTATCCAACGTAACGTTATCGTCAAGTTGGTTACCACCGGACACTTGAAGTTGATAAGCTATGACCGTAATTGCGAAATTGATAGGAGGGCTAAAATAGTAATTTTTGAGCTCTCAAAATGAAGATTTTAGACAAGTACCTATTTATGCAATAAGTGACCATAGATAAGCGACCATACTTATCCAAAGTGACAATTGGGTTATGATGGTCACGTTCTATATGATAAGTTGACATGCCATGCGCGCCAGTGACCATAGACACCATCGAAGATACATATTTTCAACATTTCCACGCCATATATTATGTATTAAATGACGATAGATAAGCGACTACACTTATCCAACGTAACGTTATCGTCAAGTTGGTTACCACCGGACACTTGAAGTTGATAAGCTATGACCGTAATTGCGAAATTGATAGGAGGGCTAAAATTGTAATTTTTGAGCTCTCAAAATGAAGATTTTAGACAAGTATCTATTTATGCAATAAGTGACCATAGATAAGCGACCATACTTATCCAAAGTGACAATTGGGTTATGATGGTCACGTTCTATATGATAAGTTGACATGCCATGCGCGCCAAAGTGACCATAGACACCATCGAAGATACATATTTTTCAACATTTCCACGCCATATATTATGTATTAAATGACGATAGATAAGCGACTACACTTATCCAACGTAACGTTATCGTCAAGTTGGTTACCACCGGACACTTGAAGTTGATAAGCTATGACCGTAATTGCGAAATTGATAGGAGGGCTAAAATTGTAATTTTTGAGCTCTCAAAATGAAGATTTTAGACAAGTACCTATTTATGCAATAAGTGACCATAGATAAGCGACCATACTTATCCAAAGTGACAATTGGGTTATGATGGTCACGTTCTATATGATAAGTTGACATGCCATGCGCGCCAAAGTGACCATAGACACCATTGAAGATACATATTTTTCAACATTTCCACGCCATATATTATGTATTAAATGACGATAGATAAGCGACTACACTTATCCAACGTAACGTTATCGTCAAGTTGGTTACCACCGGACACTTGAAGTTGATAAGCTATGACCGTAATTGCGAAATTGATAGGAGGGCTAAAATTGTAATTTTTGAGCTCTCAAAATGAAGATTTTAGACAAGTATCTATTTATGCAATAAGTGACCATAGATAAGCGACCATACTTATCCAAAGTGACAATTGGGTTATGATGGTCACGTTCTATATGATAAGTTGACATGCCATGCGCGCCAAAGTGACCATAGACACCATTGAAGATACATATTTTTCAACATTTCCACGCCATATATTATGTATTAAATGACGATAGATAAGCGACTACACTTATCCAACGTAACGTTATCGTCAAGTTGGTTACCACCGGACACTTGAAGTTGATAAGCTATGACCGTAATTGCGAAATTGATAGGAGGGCGAAAATATTAATTTTTGAGCTCTCAAAATGAAGATTTTAGACAAGTATCTATTTATGCAATAAGTGACCATAGATAAGCGACCATACTTATCCAAAGTGACAATTGGGTTATGATGGTCACGTTCTATATGATAAGTTGACATGCCATGCGCGCCAGTGACCATAGACACCATCGAAGATACATATTTTTCAACATTTCCACGCCATATATTATGTATTAAATGACGATAGATAAGCGACTACACTTATCCAACGTAACGTTATCGTCAAGTTGGTTACCACCGGACACTTGAAGTTGATAAGCTATGACCGTAATTGCGAAATTGATAGGAGGGCTAAAATTGTAATTTTTGAGCTCTCAAAATGAAGATTTTAGACAAGTATCTATTTATGCAATAAGTGACCATAGATAAGCGACCATACTTATCCAAAGTGACAATTGGGTTATGATGGTCACGTTCTATATGATAAGTTGACATGCCATGCGCGCCAGTGACCATAGACACCATCGAAGATACATATTTTTCAACATTTCCACGCCATATATTATGTATTAAATGACGATAGATAAGCGACTACACTTATCCAACGTAACGTTATCGTCAAGTTGGTTACCACCGGACACTTGAAGTTGATAAGCTATGACCGTAATTGCGAAATTGATAGGAGGGCTAAAATAGTAATTTTTGAGCTCTCAAAATGAAGATTTTAGACAAGTATCTATTTATGCAATAAGTGACCATAGATAAGCGACCATACTTATCCAAAGTGACAATTGGGTTATGATGGTCACGTTCTATATGATAAGTTGACATGCCATGCGCGCCAAAGTGACCATAGACACCATTGAAGATACATATTTTTCAACATTTCCACGCCATATATTATGTATTAAATGACGATAGATAAGCGACTACACTTATCCAACGTAACGTTATCGTCAAGTTGGTTACCACCGGACACTTGAAGTTGATAAGCTATGACCGTAATTGCGAAATTGATAGGAGGGCTAAAATAGTAATTTTTGAGCTCTCAAAATGAAGATTTTAGACAAGTATCTATTTATGCAATAAGTGACCATAGATAAGCGACCATACTTATCCAAAGTGACAATTGGGTTATGATGGTCACGTTCTATATGATAAGTTGACATGCCATGCGCGCCAAAGTGACCATAGACACCATTGAAGATACATATTTTTCAACATTTCCACGCCATATATTATGTATTAAATGACGATAGATAAGCGACTACACTTATACAACGTAACGTTATCGTCAAGTTGGTTACCACCGGACACTTGAAGTTGATAAGCTATGACCGTAATTGCGAAATTGATAGGAGGGCTAAAATTGTAATTTTTGAGCTCTCAAAATGAAGATTTTAGACAAGTATCTATTTATGCAATAAGTGACCATAGATAAGCGACCATACTTATCCAATGTGACAATTGGGTTATGATGGTCACGTTCTATATGATAAGTTGACATGCCATGCGCGCCAGTGACCATAGACACCATCGAAGATACATATTTTTCAACATTTCCACGCCATATATTATGTATTAAATGACGATAGATAAGCGACTACACTTATCCAACGTAACGTTATCGTCAAGTTGGTTACCACCGGACACTTGAAGTTGATAAGCTATGACCGTAATTGCGAAATTGATAGGAGGGCTAAAATTGTAATTTTTGAGCTCTCAAAATGAAGATTTTAGACAAGTATCTATTTATGCAATAAGTGACCATAGATAAGCGACCATACTTATCCAAAGTGACAATTGGGTTATGATGGTCACGTTCTATATGATAAGTTGACATGCCATGCGCGCCAAAGTGACCATAGACACCATTGAAGATACATATTTTTCAACATTTCCACGCCATATATTATGTATTAAATGACGATAGATAAGCGACTACACTTATCCAACGTAACGTTATCGTCAAGTTGGTTACCACCGGACACTTGAAGTTGATAAGCTATGACCGTAATTGCGAAATTGATAGGAGGGCTAAAATTGTAATTTTTGAGCTCTCAAAATGAAGATTTTAGACAAGTATCTATTTATGCAATAAGTGACCATAGATAAGCGACCATACTTATCCAAAGTGACAATTGGGTTATGATGGTCACGTTCTATATGATAAGTTGACATGCCATGCGCGCCAAAGTGACCATAGACACCATTGAAGATACATATTTTCAACATTTCCACGCCATATATTATGTATTAAATGACGACAGATAAGCGACTACAGTTATACAACGTAACGTTATCGTCAAGTTGGTTACCACCGGATACTTGAAGTTGATAAGCTATGACCGTAATTGCGAAATTGATAGGAGGGCTAAAATTGTAATTTTTGAGCTCTCAAAATGAAGATTTTAGACAAGTATCTATTTATGCAATAAGTGACCATAGATAAGCGACCATACTTATCCATAGTGACAATTGGGTTATGATGGTCACGTTCTATATGATAAGTTGACATGCCATGCGCGCCAAAGTGACCATAGACACCATCGAAGATACATATTTTTCAACATTTCCACGCCATATATTATGTATTAAATGACGATAGATAAGCGACTACACTTATCCAACGTAACGTTATCGTCAAGTTGGTTACCACCGGACACTTGAAGTTGATAAGCTATGACCGTAATTGCGAAATTGATAGGAGGGCTAAAATTGTAATTTTTGAGCTCTCAAAATGAAGATTTTAGACAAGTATCTATTTATGCAATAAGTGACCATAGATAAGCGACCATACTTATCCAAAGTGACAAATGGGTTATGATGGTCACGTTCTATATGATAAGTTGACATGCCATGCGCGCCAGTGACCATAGACACCATCGAAGATACATATTTTTCAACATTTCCACGCCATATATTATGTATTAAATGACGATAGATAAGCGACTACACTTATCCAACGTAACGTTATCGTCAAGTTGGTTACCACCGGACACTTGAAGTTGATAAGCTATGACCGTAATTGCGAAATTGATAGGGCTAAAATTGTAATTTTTGAGCTCTCAAAATGAAGATTTTAGACAAGTATCTATTTATGCAATAAGTGACCATAGATAAGCGACCATACTTATCCAAAGTGACAATTGGGTTATGATGGTCACGTTCTATATGATAAGTTGACATGCCATGCGCGCCAAAGTGACCATAGACACCATTGAAGATACATATTTTTCAACATTTCCACGCCATATATTATGTATTAAATGACGATAGATAAGCGACTACACTTATACAACGTAACGTTATCGTCAAGTTGGTTACCACCGGACACTTGAAGTTGATGAGCTATGACCGTAATTGCGAAATTGATAGGAGGGCTAAAATTGTAATTTTTGAGCTCTCAAAATGAAGATTTTAGACAAGTATCTATTTATGCAATAAGTGACCATAGATAAGCGACCATACTTATCCAAAGTGACAAATGGGTTATGATGGTCACGTTCTATATGATAAGTTGACATGCCATGCGCGCCAAAGTGACCATAGACACCATTGAAGATACATATTTTTCAACATTTCCACGCCATATATTATGTATTAAATGACGATAGATAAGCGACTACACTT
Source organism: Yoshiicerus persimilis (assembly GCA_020352615.2). Taxonomy (NCBI): domain Eukaryota; kingdom Metazoa; phylum Arthropoda; class Collembola; order Entomobryomorpha; family Tomoceridae; genus Yoshiicerus; species Yoshiicerus persimilis. The sequence continues at coordinate 18,923 of JABJWA020000011.1, forward strand.
ATCCAACGTAACGTTATCGTCAAGTTGGTTACCACCGGACACTTGAAGTTGATAAGCTATGACCGTAATTGCGAAATTGATAGGAGGGCTAAAATTGTAATTTTTGAGCTCTCAAAATGAAGATTTTAGACAAGTACCTATTTATGCAATAAGTGACAATAGATAAGCGACCATACTTATCCAAAGTGACAATTGGGTTATGATGGTCACGTTCTATATGATAAGTTGACATGCCATGCGCGCCAGTGACCATAGACACCATCGAAGATACATATTTTTCAACATTTCCACGCCATATATTATGTATTAAATGACGATAGATAAGCGACTACACTTATCCAACGTAACGTTATCGTCAAGTTGGTTACCACCGGACACTTGAAGTTGATAAGCTATGACCGTAATTGCGAAATTGATAGGAGGGCTAAAATTGTAATTTTTGAGCTCTCAAAATGAAGATTTTAGACAAGTATCTATTTATGCAATAAGTGACCATAGATAAGCGACCATACTTATCCAAAGTGACAATTGGGTTATGATGGTCACGTTCTATATGATAAGTTGACATGCCATGCGCGCCAAAGTGACCATAGACACCATTGAAGATACATATTTTCAACATTTCCACGCCATATATTATGTATTAAATGACGACAGATAAGCGACTACACTTATCCAACGTAACGTTATCGTCAAGTTGGTTACCACCGGACACTTGAAGTTGATGAGCTATGACCGTAATTGCGAAATTGATAGGAGGGCTAAAATTGTAATTTTTGAGCTCTCAAAATGAAGATTTTAGACAAGTATCTATTTATGCAATAAGTGACCATAGATAAGCGACCATACTTATCCAAAGTGACAATTGGGTTATGATGGTCACGTTCTATATGATAAGTTGACATGCCATGCGCGCCAAAGTGACCATAGACACCATTGAAGATACATATTTTTCAACATTTCCACGCCATATATTATGTATTAAATGACGATAGATAAGCGACTACAGTTATACAACGTAACGTTATCGTCAAGTTGGTTACCACCGGACACTTGAAGTTGATAAGCTATGACCGTAATTGCGAAATTGATAGGAGGGCTAAAATTGTAATTTTTGAGCTCTCAAAATGAAGATTTTAGACAAGTATCTATTTATGCAATAAGTGACCATAGATAAGCGACCATACTTATCCAAAGTGACAATTGGGTTATGATGGTCACGTTCTATATGATAAGTTGACATGCCATGCGCGCCATAGTGACCAAAGACACCATTGAAGATACATATTTTTCAACATTTCCACGCCATATATTATGTATTAAATGACGATAGATAAGCGACTACAGTTATCCAACGTAACGTTATCGTCAAGTTGGTTACCACCGGACACTTGAAGTTGATAAGCTATGACCGTAATTGCGAAATTGATAGGAGGGCTAAAATTGTAATTTTTGAGCTCTCAAAATGAAGATTTTAGACAAGTATCTATTTATGCAATAAGTGACCATAGATAAGCAACCATACTTATCCAATGTGACAATTGGGTTATGATGGTCACGTTCTATATGATAAGTTGACATGCCATGCGCGCCAGTGACCATAGACACCATCGAAGATACATATTTTTCAACATTTCCACGCCATATATTATGTATTAAATGACGATAGATAAGCGACTACACTTATCCAACGTAACGTTATCGTCAAGTTGGTTACCACCGGACACTTGAAGTTGATAAGCTATGACCGTAATTGCGAAATTGATAGGAGGGCTAAAATTGTAATTTTTGAGCTCTCAAAATGAAGATTTTAGACAAGTATCTATTTATGCAATAAGTGACCATAGATAAGCGACCATACTTATCCAAACTGACAAATGGGTTATGATGGTCACGTTCTATATGATAAGTTGACATGCCATGCGCGCCAGTGACCATAGACACCATCGAAGATACATATTTTTCAACATTTCCACGCCATATATTATGTATTAAATGACGATAGATAAGCGACTACACTTATCCAACGTAACGTTATCGTCAAGTTGGTTACCACCGGACACTTGAAGTTGATAAGCTATGACCGTAATTGCGAAATTGATAGGAGGGCTAAAATTGTAATTTTTGAGCTCTCAAAATGAAGATTTTAGACAAGTATCTATTTATGCAATAAGTGAGCATAGAAAAGCGACCATACTTATCCAAAGTGACAATTGGGTTATGATGGTCACGTTCTATATGATAAGTTGACATGCCATGCGCCCCAAAGTGACCATAGACGCCATCGAAGATACATATTTTTCAACATTTCAACGCAATATATTATGTATTAAATGACGATAGATAAGCGACTACACTTATCCAACGTAACGTTATCGTCAAGTTGGTTACCACCGGACACTTGAAGTTGATAAGCTATGAGCGTAATTGCGAAATTGATAGGAGGGCTAAAATTGTAATTTTTGAGCTCTCAAAATGAAGATTTTAGACAAGTATCTATTTATGCAATAAGTGACCATAGATAAGCGACCATACTTATCCACACTGACAAATGGGTTATGATGGTCACGTTCTATATGATAAGTTGACATGCCATGCGCGCCAAAGTGACCATAGACACCATTGAAGATACATATTTTTCAACATTTCCACGCCATATATTATGTATTAAATGACGATAGATAAGCGACTACAGTTATACAACGTAACGTTATCGTCAAGTTGGTTACCACCGGATACTTGAAGTTGATAAGCTATGACCGTAATTGCGAAATTGATAGGAGGGCTAAAATTGTAATTTTTGAGCTCTCAAAATGAAGATTTTAGACAAGTATCTATTTATGCAATAAGTGACCATAGATAAGCGACCATACTTATCCAATGTGACAATTGGGTTATGATGGTCACGTTCTATATGATAAGTTGACATGCCATGCGCGCCAGTGACCATAGACACCATCGAAGATACATATTTTTCAACATTTCCACGCCATATATTATGTATTAAATGACGATAGATAAGCGACTACACTTATCCAACGTAACGTTATCGTCAAGTTGGTTACCACCGGACACTTGAAGTTGATAAGCTATGACCGTAATTGCGAAATTGATAGGAGGGCTAAAATTGTAATTTTTGAGCTCTCAAAATGAAGATTTTAGACAAGTATCTATTTATGCAATAAGTGACCATAGATAAGCGACCATACTTATCCAAACTGACAAATGGGTTATGATGGTCACGTTCTATATGATAAGTTGACATGCCATGCGCGCCAGTGACCATAGACACCATCGAAGATACATATTTTTCAACATTTCCACGCCATATATTATGTATTAAATGACGATAGATAAGCGACTACAGTTATACAACGTAACGTTATCGTCAAGTTGGTTACCACCGGATACTTGAAGTTGATAAGCTATGACCGTAATTGCGAAATTGATAGGAGGGCTAAAATTGTAATTTTTGAGCTCTCAAAATGAAGATTTTAGACAAGTATCTATTTATGCAATAAGTGACCATAGATAAGCAACCATACTTATCCAATGTGACAATTGGGTTATGATGGTCACGTTCTATATGATAAGTTGACATGCCATGCGCGCCAGTGACCATAGACACCATCGAAGATACATATTTTTCAACATTTCCACGCCATATATTATGTATTAAATGACGATAGATAAGCGACTACACTTATCCAACGTAACGTTATCGTCAAGTTGGTTACCACCGGACACTTGAAGTTGATAAGCTATGACCGTAATTGCGAAATTGATAGGAGGGCTAAAATTGTAATTTTTGAGCTCTCAAAATGAAGATTTTAGACAAGTATCTATTTATGCAATAAGTGACCATAGATAAGCGACCATACTTATCCAAAGTGACAAATGGGTTATGATGGTCACGTTCTATATGATAAGTTGACATGCCATGCGCGCCAAAGTGACCATAGACACCATCGAAGATACATATTTTTTCAACATTTCCACGCCATATATTATGTATTAAATGACGATAGATAAGCGACTACACTTATCCAACGTAACGTTATCGTCAAGTTGGTTACCACCGGACACTTGAAGTTGATAAGCTATGACCGTAATTGCGAAATTGATAGGAGGGCTAAAATTGTAATTTTTGAGCTCTCAAAATGAAGATTTTAGACAAGTATCTATTTATGCAATAAGTGACCATAGATAAGCGACCATACTTATCCAAAGTGACAATTGGGTTATGATGGTCACGTTCTCTATGATAAGTTGACATGCCATGCGCGCCAAAGTGACCATAGACACCATTGAAGATACATATTTTTCAACATTTCCACGCCATATATTATGTATTAAATGACGATAGATAAGCGACTACACTTATCCAACGTAACGTTATCGTCAAGTTGGTTACCACCGGACACTTGAAGTTGATAAGCTATGACCGTAATTGCGAAATTGATAGGAGGGCTAAAATTGTAATTTTTGAGCTCTCAAAATGAAGATTTCAGACAAGTACCTATTTATGCAATAAGTGACCATAGATAAGCGACCATACTTATCCAAAGTGACAATTGGGTTATGATGGTCACGTTCTATATGATAAGTTGACATGCCATGCGAGCCAAAGTGACCATAGACACCATTGAAGATACATATTTTTCAACATTTCCACGCCATATATTATGTATTAAATGACGATAGATAAGCGACTACACTTATACAACGTAACGTTATCGTCAAGTTGGTTACCACCGGATACTTGAAGTTGATAAGCTATGAGCGTAATTGCGAAATTGATAGGAGGGCTAAAATTGTAATTTTTGAGCTCTCAAAATGAAGATTTTAGACAAGTACCTATTTATGCAATAAGTGACCATAGATAAGCGACCATACTTATCCAAAGTGACAATTGGGTTATGATGGTCACGTTCTATATGATAAGTTGACATTCCATGCGCGCCAAAGTGACCATAGACACCATCGAAGATACATATTTTTCAACATTTCCACGCCATATATTATGTATTAAATGACGATAGATAAGCGACTACACTTATCCAACGTAACTTTATCGTCAAGTTGGTTACCACCGGACACTTGAAGTTGATAAGCTATGAGCGTAATTGCGAAATTGATAGGAGGGCTAAAATTGTAATTTTTGAGCTCTCAAAATGAAGATTTTAGACAAGTATCTATTTATGCAATAAGTGACCATAGATAAGCGACCATACTTATCCAAAGTGACAATTGGGTTATGATGGTCACGTTCTATATGATAAGTTGACATGCCATGCGCGCCAAAGTGACCATAGACACCATCGAAGATACATATTTTTCAACATTTCCACGCCATATATTATGTATTAAATGACGATAGATAAGCGACTACACTTATCCAACGTAACGTTATCGTCAAGTTGGTTACCACCGGACACTTGAAGTTGATAAGCTATGACCGTAATTGCGAAATTGATAGGAGGGCTAAAATTGTAATTTTTGAGCTCTCAAAATGAAGATTTTAGACAAGTATCTATTTATGCAATAAGTGACCATAGATAAGCGACCATACTTATCCAAAGTGACAAATGGGTTATGATGGTCACGTTCTATATGATAAGTTGACATGCCATGCGCGCCAAAGTGACCATAGACACCATTGAAGATACATATTTTTCAACATTTCCACGCCATATATTATGTATTAAATGACGATAGATAAGCGACTACACTTATCCAACGTAACTTTATCGTCAAGTTGGTTACCACCGGACACTTGAAGTTGATAAGCTATGACCGTAATTGCGAAATTGATAGGAGGGCTAAAATTGTAATTTTTGAGCTCTCAAAATGAAGATTTTAGACAAGTATCTATTTATGCAATAAGTGACCATAGATAAGCGACCATACTTATCCAAAGTGACAATTGGGTTATCATGGTCCCGTTCTATATGCTAAGTTGACTGCCATGCGCGCCAAAGTGACCATAGACACCATTGAAGATACATATTTTTCAACATTTCGACGCCATATATTATGTATTAAATGACGATAGATAAGCGACTACACTTATCCAACGTAACGTTATCGTCAAGTTGGTTACCACCGGACACTTGAAGTTGATAAGCTATGACCGTAATTGCGAAATTGATAGGAGGGCTAAAATTGTAATTTTTGAGCTCTCAAAATGAAGATTTTAGACAAGTATCTATTTATGCAATAAGTGACCATAGATAAGCGACCATACTTATTCAAAGTGACAATTGGGTTATGATGGTCACGTTCTATATGATAAGTTGACATGCCATGCGCGCCAAAGTGACCATAGACACCATTGAAGATACATATTTTTCAACATTTCCACGCCATATATTATGTATTAAATGACGATAGATAAGCGACTACACTTATCCAACGTAACGTTAACGTCAAGTTGGTTACTACCGGACACTTGAAGTTGATAAGCTATGACCGTAATTGCGAAATTGATAGGAGGGCTAAAATTGTAATTTTTGAGCTCTCAAAATGAAGATTTTAGACAAGTCCTATTTATGCAATAAGTGACCATAGATAAGCGACCATACTTATCCAAAGTGACAACTTGGTGATGATGGTCACGTTCTATATGATAAGTTGACATGCCATGCGCGCCAAAGTGACCATAGTGTGGGGGAGATAAGCTTGTCTGTCTCTTCTTTGTATTATGTATTATGTAAGTAGCCCTTTATGCACTTAATCTGTAGAAGGAAGAACAGCTTTCTACTGATGGATGTGCGTCAGATAGGAGATGAAGAAATGTGTGTGCAAATTATTACGTGTACTCAGAAAATGGTTGTGAGTTTATTTTCGTGAAACTCAAATACTCACAACAAAATGTATTTAACTATCAAAAGAATAATCAACTGAATATATCAAAAATACTAACAAAAATACGAATACTCCGAATCAAGTCAATTACACTCTCTGTCGAACCTCTGACTTCTCGAACCGTCGTTCTCTCTCTCTTGTCTCTCACTCAATTGGCGTCTTTTCTTTCTTCAATACCACCAACTCCCAAGAACACCTGACTTTCTTATTTCCAATCCCAATGTCGTGAACACGCGAACGGGAAGTTTGTACAGGTTGAAGGCACCACATAAGTTCATTAATTGCTTTTGGTGGAAGCACCACTTGGTTCATTATTGGTGAAGGCTATTGCATAGGCAATATCCTACACCACATCCGCTTTCGTCCCGGATTTTTCCCCGGTTTTGATATCGTTGCTATCTCTCAGAAAAAGGATTGCTGGGTGTGAATAAAGAAAATAATGGCATATTTAAATGTGGGTTAATTGAGCGACTGAACATTAAATAATTTGGTAGTGATTCGACGTGACTTGATTAGGAATATTTGTAAAGATAATTAAATTGAATTACATGGTAATATCTACTGCTATGTACATTGCAATAAATGTTTTTGCACATACACTTATACATGACTACTGCTTAATGCAACTAACGAGTCATGCTTGTTATATAATTATTTTCTACTTTTGACTACTAATTGACATTGCTATCATGCCTAGTATATAATATATTTGATTTTGACAGAAATATCATGCATATTTCTAATTAATGACAATTATGTCATGCATCTACTATAATGACAAATATGTCATGCAGTACTTATTATATTTAATTTTGACATTACTGTCATGCAAGAAAAACATAGTGAGAAAAATTCCTAAGTAATAGCTATACTTGACTCATAGCCCTAGTGACTATAAGCCTTTATATTCGTAGTTTTGATAATGAAGAAAAAATAATCCGCTGCCACGAAGAATGGAGTGGTTTTGATAATTAGGTGATGCTATATATACAAAAATATTCTCCTCGCAGCTATGATGATGAGTTGAGTAAAGGTAAAGGTATGGGTTTAATGGTGATGGTAAGGTAGGTTTGTAAGATAAGATTTGTAAGAACAATATCATTTTCGAAGTTAATAAGGGTTTAATTGAAGTGTCTCGATTTCTACGAATAGAAAGAGAAATTTTAAAGTTTTCGTAGTAGATTGTCAATTAAGGAGTGTAATTCGCTGACTAGTAAATGAAATCATAAGTTGTAAATTACATTGGGGTTATTTTAGCGACTAATTCAGTATGTTGGACTGAATTACGGTTTAGAAGTAGTTATAAGTTACTGTTGTATTTGATACAAACAGTGAAATGCAAAATCGATTCTTAGCGGGAAGAAATCGTACTTGTAAGTATTTAGAAATTGTTCTTTATGAATATTAAAAGGATTTAGGTTAGGAATAAAGGAAACTCAACTCCATTTGTTTGAAGTGTTAGGATTTCCGTATAGTCGTCGCTGTGAAAATGTAATCTTACAAAATTGTCTCTGTGAGCTGAGAGAATTCACCTGTGAACATTAGAATGCACTTATATAATTAGAGACTTAATCGAAGGTTTGAGCGACTTGAAAGAAAATGATAATTTAAATTCGACTCGGGTGGAAACAGAAATTTAAAAATCAGAATCTGAATCGGAGTTATTGCAAATTTGATCAGAAATAAACTGTTTTAATTTAACTTCAATTTTATCGGTTTTTGAATTGACGGATAAGTGATACAAATGAATTAAATCTTCTCCAATAACGATATCATATGGTAAATGCTTTATAATGATAAATTTATCATTTATGGGAACATTATCGATTGGAATAGCTAAGCGCGCGACGGCTTGTGACTTTGAGTAGTGTTCTTTGGAGGGTGTTCCAAACCAAGATAAATTTTACAAAGATGGTAATGAATTCTTACTTAATTTGATTGGATAATTAATACTTTGTAATTTCTTAATGAATTTACTACTAACCGCAGATACTGGGGCTCTGTTAGTTACATAGCATTGAACTTGACCAAAAGGGTATACAAGTAAATTTAAAGAATCGATAAGTTTATTCGAATTTTTGTTTGACCAAAAAGGATTTGACGATTTACGTAAACGATTTAAATGTTCAGCTTCTGAATCAGAAGGATCGGAACTAAGTGCTGTGTCGGCTGATTTAGTCAAACGCGAATGCGTAGTCGGCTTAGAACTTTTAGAAGTTACTGATTTAGATTTAACAGAGGATTTAGCTGAAGGCTTAGACTTAGTACTAGCCGAAGTGGCTGTTGCTTTAGAAGTGCGCTTGGAGGCTGCGCTTGTCGAAGGATAATTTCTAGTATCATATTGCGCTGAATCATATCTATCTGGTTCTCGTTTAGTGCGTGTGCTTCTACGTGAAGTAGAGGATTCATCTCCCGACAATTCCTGTGGAATACGAGCAACTCTCGAAGATGTCGTCCCCGTTGGAGTCGGAATTTTAGATGGCGCCACTGGCAATTTAAAAGAAATTGGATTTGGGTCTTTAGACAGAGATGCTCTTCTATTAGGAGCATTTGGCAGCGTAGGCCGCGTTAAATGTGAGGGATCGACTGAATTCTCAGATTCGTTGGAGGTATTTAAATTACTATGCGCTTGTTGGGAGTCTTGAGCGTCTTGAGATTGAGCGCTGCTATCTGACATAGTTTGCGTACTCGCATGCGAGCTGTGTTGTGATTGGTTTTCTAAATTGTTGCCTGGTTCGTTATTCTCTCTGCTATGGAAAGTAACATTAGCCGAGCTGTCATTACCGAAAACCGTGTTGTGACTGCTCTGTGACGTTGACACAGAAGTCAAATTGCTTGTATTGTTTGTTAAAGTCGAGATTTGAGATTGCGCTGAACCAAAAGTTACATGGGAATGCGTACTGCGAGAAGGCGCAATAACTGGTTGCCTAGGTGGCGGAGCATGTCGTACAAGTGGCCTTGGTATTTTACTTGGCGCGCTAAGTATTGAGTTTGGAGAGTAAGCAGAATATTTAGTGGAAATCGATTCGTCTGCATCAGTTACATATTGCGCTGAGTAATCAGTTTGATAATCTACTTCACTGTCTGAAAAATACTCGGAGTAGTAAGGCTTTAGATGTCTAACATTTTCATTTCGGCGCTGACCTTTGGTGTTTAGCCGTAAATCTTCTATATCGTAATTCATTGGGCCAGTACTTGCAATAATTTGAAAAGGACCTTTCCAATGCGCTTTGAATTTAGCTGTAAGTCCTTTCTTATTATCAATTTTGACTAAAAGGACTTTGTCTCCTACGTTATAAAATTGCACAGGGTGCTTTTTATCCCAAATAATTTTACGAAGTTGCTGATATTTAATAGTTTTTGTGCGTGCCTCTGCTCTAGCTTTAGCTGCTCTAGTGACACGAGCTTCGGGCTCTGAAGGTGAATCATTTGGGTTGTCAATACTGGGAAACATTAAATCGCAGTCTGCTCTAGGATGGCAGCCTGTTAATAAGTATAAAGGGCTGTGACCAGTTTGTGAATGATAAGTGGAATTTAAAGCGTATTTAACTTGGGTGAGATATTGATCCCAGTTGTTATGTTTATCGTTGACGTGCTTTTTAATTATGCGCTTAATGGTATCGTTCTGTCTTTCAACGACTCCAGAAGTAGTATGGTTATGTGCCGAAGCAAAGCATAATTCAATCCCTTGTTCTAAACAGAACTGGGTAAAATCAGAAGATGTGAAATGTGTGCCTCTATCACACACTATTTTTGACGGCTTAGAATGATTGTACAATATTCCAGATTTGAGTGCTTTAATTGCGCATTTAGTATCAGCAGCTTTAGTAGCAACTATTTCGACGTAGCGCGTCAAGTGATCAATACCGACAAGTATGTGCGTATTTTGAGTTTTCGGAGTCTTTTTAAATGGACCAATAAAATCAATTCCAATACGTTCAAAAGGTGTCTTTGGTGGTGGATCTGGTTCTAAAGGACCAGGCACATTCGTGTTTCTACGATTATGGAGTTGGCAAACTTTACAAGACATTACAAATTTTCTGGTATGCGCGTACATGCGATTCCAATAATAACGAACTTTTAAAAGTTGATAAGTCTTGTGAAAACCTAAATGAGCTACAGCATTGTTGTGTGTTTCAGTTAATACAATTTTGCGTCTACCAGCGGGTATTACAATTAGCCAAGGGTTTGCATTTTCATCAAAGCTAGCTCTAACTAAAATTCCTTTTAGCAAAGTATATGGTACTAACTGTGGTGGATAAGTTGCAATAGGATTTTTCTGTAAAGCTTCTAAAGCTGTAATCATTGGAGCTAATTTGGGATCAGCTCTCTGTAGATTAGCTAGTTCTTCTACTGCCGTGAGTGACTTTAAAAATTCTGGAAAACTAACAGGATCAATTTGTTCATCAGGAATATCGACTGGATTGCGAGATAGACAGTCTACATTAGTGTGCTTCGCTCCACTCTTGTACTCAATGTCAAAAGAATACGGTTGCAAACGAAGTGCGAAATTTCCAAGTCTTCCTGTGAGATTGTTGTGTTTCATAATTTTGCAAAGTGAACAATGATCTGTAACTATTGTGAAGTGTCTGCCATATATGTAAGGTCGAAAAGTCTCGACAGCGTAAATAATCCCTAAGCATTCTAAGTGTGGAATAGGATAATTAAGTTCGGATTTTCTAAGACAACGGGAAGCGTAAGCTACAACTTTCCAATCGCCATTGGCTTGTTGTTGTTCAATTGTGGCACCTAGACCTAATTTCGAAGCGTCTGTGTAAACACGGGTGGGTACATTGTCTTTTGGATAAGTCATTACTTCTGAAGATGTAAGAATATCTTTTAATTTCTGAAAGGCTGAATTACATTCGTCTGTCCATTCAAAAATGGTATCTTTCTTAGTTAAATTGTAAAGTGGTCTTGCTATTAATGCGAAGTTCTTAATAAATCTGCTGTAATAACCACAAAGATGTACAAATGCACGAACATTTCTTACTGTCTTTGGAGTTGGAAATTCTTGTACTGCTCTACATTTGTCTGGATTAGGTCTGACTCCGTCTTTAGAAATAACGTGACCTAAAAATTTAAGTTCTGAGCAAGCAAAGCTACATTTTTCTGGTTTTAATTTAAGTCCAGCGTGACCTATAGCCATAAAAACTGCTTCTAAGTGCTGAAGATGTGAGTCGAAATCTCTACTGTGTACGATTATGTCGTCTAAATAAGCGAGGGCTACTGTCCATTTCAGTCCGCCTAAAACAGCATCTATAAGTCTTTGAAATGTCTGACTAGCACCGCAAAGTCCAAAACTCATTCGTTTATATTCGTAAAGGCCGTCGCCTGTGATAAATGCTGTCTTTTGTATGTCTTCAGGATGCATAGGTACGTGATAATAAGCTTCTGAACAGTCAGCTAACGAAAATAAACTATCTCCTGAAAAAGTGTCAAGTGCGTCATCGTTCCGCAAGAGGGGATACTGATCGCCTTTTGTACAGCTGTTTAATTTCCTGTAATCTGTACACATACGCCAACTACCGTCGTGTTTCTTAACTAAAACTACTGGGCTAGACCAAGGGGAGTTTGAATGTTGTATTACATCATTTTCTAATAATCTTTGTACTTCTGCATTTATATGTTGTCGTTCAGCGAAGGAAGCGCGATAAGGTCTTTGTTTAATTGGAGGATGATCTCCTGTATCAATCCTATGTGTAATTAATTGGGTACAGCCCATGTCATTTGGATGTTGCTTAAACACATGTGAATAACTGAGTATCAAATTGTAAAGTCTGTACCGTTGGTCTAATGTTAATTCGCGACCTACAGTTATTTTATTTACAAAATCCTGAGCTTCAGGTGCTAAAGATTGAAGTAATTGCTGAACTTCCTGTTCGTCTACGTTGGAGGGCGTTTCTGAATCTCTATGTGCAGTAACTATGGAATAAGCTTCATCTAAATTAGCGTATGCGAGATTTGGATCGAAAGCTTCACAGTATCCTATGACTGTGTCAGGACATAATTTAACTACTTTGGCGGATGCATTTAATATATAAGTTACTCCAGTGCCATTGTGAAGATTGACTATTGCATTTCCAGTTGTGATTGCCTGGGAAAATTTTAATTTGTTGTTGGGAGAAACTACCACTACATCCGAAGGAGGATTGTTGGCAAAAACGGATATGGCTGTGAAATGTCCAGGAAGTAATTTTACATACTCTTTAACTTTAAGTTTACAAGCCTGAAAGTGAATTGGATCAGAAATATCAGGAAAACGAAAATCGTCTGAGTTAAATTGATCGGGCATATTAGTTGGTTATTTAGCTTCTACAATTAAAGGTTGATTGTCTAAAGATTTCAAATAATCTGTGTGTGAGTCGTTAATTGACTGAGATGTAGTTTCTGAATATATTGATTTAAAAAGTATGTCGTCTGAATGAGTACTAGTACTTGTTTGAACTGGCATAGTGCCTGAGGGAGTAAATGTCGACATAGGAGGATAGTTACTTGGAGTTAAAGGTTTCGACTTTTGTTTACGTGGAGCATCTTTATTCATATCGATGCCATAATAAAATTCATCTCTCCAAATATCTAAGTGTACTTTGTATGCTCGAAGCCAATCTACTCCTAAAACCATGCAGTTACTTAATCCAGGAACTACAAAAAATCGCCAAAGTATTTGTCTATTCCCATCTACTCTAATGAACATTTCTACTTGTTTTCTAACTGGAATGCGTTGGGTTTTTCCTACTGATAATCTAACGTTGAATGTTGGGACTTTAGAAATTCGATGAATTATATTTCGAGTACCTGATAAGAATATTTTATTTAAAGTTTCTGGGCTTATTGCAGAAATAGTGGCGCCGGTGTCTGACAAACAAGGTACTCTTAAACCGTTGATTGTTACACGACAACCACGTAAGACTCTATTAATTCCTGTTTGTCTCCATCTAACAGGATAAATGCCATCGTAAGTGTTTGTTAGTTGGGTCGTCTCAGTTAATAGTGAAGGGAGACTGCTTTCATTATAAGGTGGTTTGTATGTAGTAACTTCCCCTTCTGTATTGCAAGGATCTCTCTATGTTTGGAAAATGCTTTCTAATTTCATCGTAAGTGTGCGCAACAAAAGTATCTGCTACTATACTGCCTGGTGCTTGGTTAGGTGAAATTACTCTATCATCTGTGTTAGAAGGGTATCTCCCTATGTCTGGGACACATCTTCTGACTTGATCATAAGTTGGGTTAATGATATTTACTTCTATTTTGTCTTTTAATTTATTGCTGCGTGAAGTTATTTTATTTTGATCCGTACATTCTAAATAATAGTCTTTAACTCTAGTTGGCATTGAAATTGCCGAATTTATATTTATACAACTAGTTGGAAAATTAATATCTACGGGAGAATCATTTGAAAAAGTAACGCTTGAATAAGTTGGAATTGGTTCAGTACTCTCACTAGATGTTAGTGTCGTCAACGCCTGAAGTTTTCCGACTGAGGTTGAGCTTGATTTTGTTGATTGTTTTGCATCGGGGGATAATTTCCCTGATTAAATGGAGGTGGCTGAGCCACGTTTTGAGGTGGTGGAAAGACCACTGCCTGATTTGAAGGATTTCGCGGAGGATATTGAACGTAATTTTCAACTTGCTGAAAGTTATTTCTGGGAGCTCTGTTAAAATTTCGTGGAGCGTTCTGGGGTGCTTGAGCGGCTGGGGGGTGACCTGCTAAGCGACTCCTACACTCGGGAGATTTATGGTTAGGCTTTCCGCAATAATGACAAATAATATTAGTATTTGTAGGTCTGTTGTTAACATTCTGTCTATTTTGAGCTCTAGACATGTAGTTATTTCCATTGGAAGTACCAGAGGAAGAAGGATTAGAATCAGATTTCTGTGAATATGATTTACTTGCAAGTTGATTTGCAAAAGTTTCAGACATTTTACGTAAAGTACCAAGAAACTCAATAGGATCCCTGATTGTGACTAAGGAAAGAGTCATTTCCAAATCTGGAGACA